>LKNJ01001891.1:0-68007 GCA_002120245.1 Maccullochella peelii
CTTCCTCTCCCCCCTTCCTCTCTCTCTCTTCCTCCCCCCACTCTTCGTCTCTCTCTCTTTCAGTTTAAGTAAATCCGTCCATTCTCATCTTATCAGCAGAAGACAAAATGGTGATGCCATTATTGCTGGCAAAGTGAAGTATATAAAACCCCCCCCAGCTTAAATAGCATCCGCTGTGCTGTACTCTGCAACTTGTACTCTTCTTGTGGTGGAAAGTACATTTACTCAAGTACTGTACTTAAGTACAATTTTGAGGTACTTTACTTGAGTCTACTTTATACAACTAATCCAAAAAATACTTTTTCTGACAGGTCAGACATTAGTTACTTTTCAGTTTAAGGTATTTAAGATATATCAAACGTTGTATGAAGCCTTTAGTGTCTCCAAAAGCAGCTGTGTGAAATCTGATAAACGTCCTCAAGTGATGTCACTTGAGTCAGCATCAGTTGGGTCTGAAGACTACAAGTTTGAAAACATTAAATCTGTTGGTGTGGAGTAAGAAAGAAGTGAGCTCACCAGACTTCTGTAGCCGCTGCTCATCTCTGCTGCAGGCTCGAGTCTTCAGGCTACATTAGCCGCTAATAGCACAACACACCCGAATGTTGGTGGTTGAGTTGCATTGTGGGTAATGTAGGCACCAGGTTTTGACAAGGAAGAAAATTGCATGGAATAAAAAAGACAATATCTTTTCTGCTGCATCGATTTTTATCCTTTTTTTTAAAACTGTCCATCCTGAGTCTGACAGTGTTATAGAAGTGCAGCTAAATCGATGGAGGACTCTCTTAAGTTTTTAGCAGCTCCACCAAAGAGACATGTCCCATATAAACTTCTCAAATGGCTTAATTTAAATAACTGTTAAAGGTCCAAAGAGGTAAAATCATTCAGTATTTCACAAAAGATTTATGTAGCAGAAATATGTTTTTTCTCCTTTCCTCTCAGTAATCATCTCATGACCCCTCAGATTTATCTGGTGTCCTTTTAAAACTAGCTAACAGTATATAAAGTAGTTAAAACTAGCTAACTGTATATAAAGTAGTTAAAACTAGCTAACTGTAAAGTAGTTAAAACTAGCTAACTGTATATAAAGTTAAAACTAGCTAACTGTATCAAGTAGTTAAAACTAGCTAACTGTATATAAAGTAGTTAAAACTAGCTAACTTATATAAAGTATATAAAACTAGCTAACTGTATATAAAGTTAAAACTAGCTAACTGTATTTAAAGTAGTTAAAACTAGCTAACTTATATAAAGTATATAAAACTAGCTAACTGTATATAAAGTAGTTAAAACTAGCTAACTGTATTTAAAGTAGTTAAAACTAGCTAACTGTATATAAAGTAGTTAAAACTAGCTAACTGTATATAAAGTTAAAACTAGCTAACTGTATTTAAAGTGGTTAAAACTAGCTAACTGTATATAAAGTAGTTAAAACTAGCTAACTGTATATAAAGTTAAAACTAGCTAACTGTACCTAAAGTTAAAACTAGCTAACTGTATAAAGTAGGTAAAACTAGCCAACTGTATATGAAGTTAAAACTAGCTAACTGTCTTCCACCACAGTAATCTTCTACAATCAGCAATTAAATAATCAAATTTCCTTTTTGTTATTGTTTGACAGATTTAACCCACTCCTTATCTCTGCCTCTCTGAATGGGCTTGTACTCATGCACCATATGGGAATACTTTCTAGTAGATCTATTTTTGGTCCTTTATTTTCCCTGAAGCTAAACAGCTGCACTTATACAGTATGTGCAATACAACACAAATCCAATAGGCCTGCTGCACTGTGCAATTAGAGACCATAATGATTATGTAATTCTATTATTCAGCAAACATAGCCAAGAGTTAACCTCAAGCCATTTTACAAGAACGGTCACTGGAGCAACAAAGCCGAACGCAGTTATTGTCACACATGCGGGATGTTACACTGACATGCATAAGAAGCATGTTCATGTCGAGGCATTAAAATGAGCCTCAGCGTCCGAGGAGCCGCTTTGATTTATTGAATTGTGGTATGTGTGTCCCAGAGGACCACTTTCTTCCCTCCAAAAGGTTCAGCTAAATTTAAACAACTGCCAGTCATCCAAAATGTGCAGCCGTTGCCGGCCTGCTGTTGCCCTCTTGTGGCTCCTTCATTGTAATGTCTAATAAGTTGCCACTGGCTTCCCCCCTCTGTGCCCGCTCTGTAATTACGCTACATTGCACACTTAATTGGCCAAACATTTCGCAGGCTAGCAGATTTGCACCAAATTGAATGTTAACTCAACCTTGAAAAAGTGCCAAAACAAGCTCTTGTGAGCCACAGGATGTGAAGAGAGTGTCAGTTCATGCAACAGAACATGGAGTTGAGTTTGGGTTTTCTTAATTAAAGAATAAAAAATAAAAAAATTCCAATCAGGCCTAAGCGTGGACTTGTCTCTGTCTGAAAGTCAGGATTAGTTGATGGACACAGGTCTCACTGCATTTTCAGGCCCAGCAAACAGGAAATGATGCATGATAACAAAATAAAATAAAATAGCGCATTTTTTTTACAGAGTGCTGTTTTAAGATACTTAAATCTTTATATTGCAAGCAAAAACAACACTTAACATTCATCATCATCATCATTTTTCCAGAACCCATGTTACAAATTCAAATAAACTAAACAAAATGCTAGTGGTGGAAGATACTTAAGTAAAAAGCAGAAATACCACAGTGTAAACATACTTTGTTACAATTAAAAATATATCTTGAATATCTTCGGGTTTTGGACATTTACACAAAACAATTAATCGAGAATATTGGACAGATTTATCAATAATGAAATCATTGTTATTTGCAGCATAACGCTTTACTTTAACTTCTCTCTATTTAGCATTTACAAGCATATAAACATTTAATTAATGGTTTATAACACACTGTGAATGTAGCTGTAAGCAGATATTTATTAAGATATAAACTCCTCCTGGTAGTGATAACTGGAGGTTAACTGTGTAAACATATAATTAATAACAATATAGTAAAACACAGTAGTTATTTACAGTATTTATTGATAATATTAGCAGGGACAATTCACAATACATGTATTGTACCAGATAGAACTAAAAGCTAGTCCCTTTTTTACAACATAAATAATATAAAATGTCTTCATAGGAGAAGGTTTAATCATTACTGTACATTCATAAACACTTGAAATGTCCTTATAGGCGCTTATAACTATATTATAGTGTGTTATTAAACATTTATTAAATGTTTATATAATGCTTATACATGCTATATTTAAGTGTTGCCCTTTTTTAATTCATAGAGCGCTCTTTTTAAGATACTTAAAGGGGCCGGGATGATGAAGACGTCCATGCGTGTCAAAAGCTCCAACAAGACAAACACAAAAACACACACACACACACACACACACACACACACACACACACAGTGCAGTGTGTTTTTTCTGAGACTGTGTGTGCGTGTTTCCACACATCACGCCACTTTACCTCCTGCGTAATCTGTAGATGAACTCAACCTGCCAGTTCAGTACAGATATCCAGCTGCATTCCACACTGTAGATGTTGTGACCAGCAGGAACCAGTTTGTTCATTAAAACATCAACTATTAGCTTGTTTAATGTCTGATTCTTTCTTCACATATTTACATAATTAAGCGCCAGTTATGCAAACACATCATTAATTACATAAGCCAAAGAAGAGACCTGCGTATCAGGTGTACCTCAGCACTGCCTGTCTGTCTCTCTGTCTGTCTGCCTGTATTAACTTGCTAGCATGGTTTACTGCACAGTAAGAAGAGGCTGCACTCTGATGGATGCGTGATGTGATGGAATCAGATTTGCAAATGATGCAGAAGTGCTTCAGGGATAAAACTAGAGTTGTGTTTGTACAGTTGTTAGTGAAGAGGATGGCCAAAGGGCTGCCCACGAGCGTGTATTCCTAAACACTGCACAGGCATGTAGGGTGTAATTATAGAGATGAACAGAGCAGGCATGCTCATGAGGGGAAATTAAGTTTTAACAAGCTGGCAGCTCAAGCTTAACCAACGTCCGAGCATGAGAAAATGTCAGAAAGGCTTCAGGTTTTATAAATCGTCCTCGTCTAAGTGGCAACAGCAGAAGTAATTGTGCTAGCAGCTCTGTGAGGCTGTGTTTAGGCATAGCAGTGCTTCGAGCTAAATGCTTTAGCAGGTGTAATGTTTACCATCTTAGTGTAGTGGGTTAGCATGCTAACATGTGCTAATTAGCACTAAACAGAGTACAGCTGAGGCTGATGGGAATGTCATTAGTTTTGCAGGTTTCTGATTGTAAACCAAAGTGTTGGTAACTGGTAGAAGTTTTGACCAGATGGTGGCGCTAGAGGAAAAGTTAAGGGCTCACCAAAGTCAGTAGGATTCATCCTCTGGGGACCATGAATGTCTGTCCAACATTTGGTGCCCATCCATCAAGCAGATGCTGAGATATTTCACTGAATAAGTGTAAACTTTGACCTCAACTAAAACGGGATCAGCAGTGTTTTTAAAGGTCTCAGGTTTAGGGGTTATAAAACGCCGGAGTCGTGTGGACGCTGGGCGTAAACGTAGCAACAGTTATGCGTTTTAAAACAAAAACGTAGTAATGTGGATGGAACCTAAAAGACCCATTTTAGGGAAGGATGAGATAAAACAGCAGAATAAAAAGACCAGCGGGGGAGAACACAGAGCAGGGGGAAGACAGGGAAGCATAGTTAATGACAAATGACAGATAAATGCCAAATTCATGACCATGCATGCTGAGAGCTAAAGGTCAATAACGTGTAGATCGTGTGTGTGTGGGCATGTGACTGCCTGCCTGTGTTGCATACACACATACACACGTCTCTGTTCAGTAATGTCATTAATAACCCTGGGTAGGAAGTCCTTCAGAGAAATTGTCCAGATGCTGCTTGTTCGCTCTACATGCCTGAATGCCTGGAAGTGAGTGTGAGTGTGTGTGTGTGTGTGTGTGTGTGTGTGTGAGAGTGTGTGTGAGTGTGTGTGTGTCTACTGCAGGGAAGTCATAACCCATCAACTTGGTGTATCCCTGGTGGTGGCACGAAACAACCTAGTGGAGCGGTTTTGGCTAAGCGCTGAGTCTAAGCGCTGAGTGAGCGAGTGAGTGGTCGCTGGCGTCCTGTGGCGAACCTCATACGCTCCCTGAGGACGTTTGTCTGAGTCCCTCTGACGTCAGGCTGAAGGGACAGACAGAAAGAGACAGAAAGAAAAAGAGTCAGAGCGAAGGGGGAGGGCAGAGATGGGAGGAAAACTATGATGGGAGGAATTCATTAAGAAAGAGAGACAAAAATACAAGAATTAAAGCTGCATTAATTGACTTTTTTGTTACATTTTTTGGCCATTTGGGGGCGCAACAAGCTGAAAACAAACATTGCAACAAGTCCTCCATATTGAACAACAAAATACTGAGCTATTTCAGGCACTCCAGGTCCTGGAAGTCAAAGTCCCATTCGTTTTTCCCATAGAAAACGTTACATGACCCACTTCTGTGGCTTGGATCAGTTCAATCATAAGTACAAAAGATTAACAGCTGTGGTAAAACATCTTGTTATTTGATAAAAAGCTGAAGGTGCAAGCCTGTTTACACAAGAACTTCAGGGGAAAAGTTAACTACGACTCCCAAGGTGCATTTCAGGAGGCCGCTAACTAACAGCAGGTGGAAGCTAAAGAGAAAACTGATACTACAATCTGCAGCTTAAATCAGTTCACTTTTGGGTTCAGTTCCATTTCTTGCCTCTGACTGGCTTCTTCTCCGCAGCAACAGCAGCCGAGGCTCATGGGTATTGTAGTATTTAGACCCGTCCGCCAAACTGATGGAAGAAACATGATTTCTCAAATTTCCCTGTTTTCAGTAACACTGAGGATATCCTTAAAGAAGAAAAAGAGAATTAGCATCTTACATGAACAAAGGATGAGGCTGTCTCACGTTTACTTTTTATTCTTTTTGTATTTATGTTCACTCACTTCAGACGTCTCCTGGTCACAGACAACAAACGTGGAGCTGCGGTTTTTGTAGGTTTTACCTGTCTGATGAAATAATTAAAATAATAAGAGACTTCTGATGACTCCTGATCATCATGCCTCACCGCCTGCAGGCCTCCAGCCCAGAAACACACTACAGAGAGACTAGAAGCCGCAGTTTTGTACAGATAATATTTTCTAGTCATGCTAATAAACCATACTGCACTTAACAATATGACTAAATCAAATACTGTAAGAGTGTCTGGACCTGGTGGGTAATTTGGCCTCAACAGAAGCACGAAGAGAATTTATTCCAACAATATGAAGAGAAACTGCTTCAGTCATGTTAAACGCCTCCCACTGCAAGATGAAGCAGAAAGAATGAAAATGTGATAAATAAATATAAGAAATAGTTCTTTGTTGTTGTCAGTTTGTTTTTCAGTCCGTGGCATCATTCCTCAGGTATCTCTTGTTCTCTCTCTTCTTGCTAAATGTCATTATCCTCGTTAAGCACTGAGCTCATGTCAGCTTCATTGTACCTGTCCCACGAGGCAAACCGGATTAGGATAAACTAATCATGATCCCTGTTCGGTGCTTAAAGGTCTCCAGATGAGCTTTAATGCAATTAAGATTAAACAAACAAACAAACAAACAAAAAACAAACAAAAAACAACATCATCAAATTTCTCCACAAAGCAGAAGGGGGGGGTCATGTTAATTTCTAAGTTGTATTTAGAGCCGATAAAAGTTTTTCTTTTATCACGTGAAAAGTTCAGTTCACTCAAATTATAAAAAGACATTTGTACTCAACAGCCATGCAGCGTTTTTATTTGCTCAGGTTTTGTTAAATTTTCATCAAAACGTAGACAAACTTGTTTCTCGCACATTTTAAGCGACATGACTTTGAATTTGAATTGTGGCCTTTAAAGTTTGTCAGCTGAGACTGATCTTTATTCTTCAGCTCACAGTTCAGTTACAGCACACTGATCTCTTACTCTTCAACCCACATTTAAACTCCTTTCAGCACTTTAACTTCTGACACTAAACGTCACTCAGTGCTTACGCTTAGTAATATTCCCACTACTGTTACCACTTACATGTCAGCTGACCAATTTTCTTCAGCTGGATCCGTTTCAGCACTTTCACTTCAGCTTCGCTCAGTGCTGACAGTTTAACTGAACTTTCTACCAATTTCAGCTGGCTTCATCACTTCTTTCAGTGCTTCAACTACTTCAAAATGTTTCAACTCTAAATTTTCAGCGCTAACACAGACACTTTCTGAGGAATATTTAACCTTTTCTAGTTTTTATTTAGTTTTAAATAAAAGAAAAACACTGTTTTAATGTGGCACGAGCCTGCCATTTATTGTTAGAGGAAGTTAACATGGTTAACTGCATTGAAAGTCATACAATAAACCAACCTAAGCTTTGTAAGAGGTCCCTCCCTGTGTCACAGAGCGAAAGCTGTAGGAATATACATACGGTATATCTTATTGGCAAGTAGATATGTTTTAGTAAGTACATTCTCTTCTACCAGGTACTCAGGTACAATATACATGTTAAAAAATATAGTTTGTTTACATCGCGATCACCTTATTTCCTTTTTTGTTCAGGATGAAATAATTCACATTTAAGTGTTTCAGGTTCTTGAATGGCGGACTAATGACTAATGAGCACTGTTATTTTTAATAGTTATCACACACAGGCATATGCATAGAAGGCATCTGAATTGCTTACATCATCAACGGAAAGCAGTTTTATCATCTGGGAAGAAAAAAAACAAGTAAAGTATCCAAGAACATGTGACTGATAGGCAGCCGCACTCTCACAGCACATACACACATCCCCCCCGCGCACGCGCACAAACACACACCACAAGACACAAAACACCACAAGCAAGCACTCCACGAAACATTAGACAAGTACAAACTCATTGGTTTAACGGTAAAACTGCATACAGTACACCACACTACAGAAGACCTCAGTCAGCGGACGGCGTTCACCCGGGGATCATCTCAAAGAACACTTGCTGTGAAGCAGCAGCCGGGTGTTAGCGGAGTCCACCGGTGGGAGGAAGCAGCCCCCGAAAAAAAACACTGATTTTCTTTCATGATTTTTTAAATGTTACAGAAAGAAGCTGCTCAGTCCTGGATCAGTGGTTGTTGAGAACTGTCCCTCAAGGCAAAAGAGGAGAACCGCTTCTTCCTTTTCTCAACGGAGAGATTCTGAGTCAGCACTGTTACAGTAAGTTCAATCGCAAGACTGCAGTTCCTCAAGGCGTAGTGACGGCAAGCAAGTGTGCAGAAGCTGAGAAGGCTCGACAACAGAGAATACTTAGGCCACGTGTCTGAAATGAGTGTTGTGGATTCCCACCAGAAGGATAATACAGATCCAAAACATCGGACTTCCCTAAATACTGCAGCTGATTGTGAAGATGACGTTAAAGTTATAGTTTGACATTTTGGGGAAATACGCTTATTTGCTTTCTTGCCAAGAGTTGGATGGAAAGATACCACTCTCATACCTGTATGCTAAATATGAAGCTAGAGCTAACAGGTGATTAGCTTAGCTTAGCATAAAGACTTTCTACATTTCTGTTTTTCTACAGACTAAACAAACAACATATTACATCTTAAATCAGTGAGCTGTATCAATCTTCCCATCGAAAGGCAGATTTCTTTTTTCCCCCTCAACTACAAGCATAACAACGTAAAAACGTTAAGTTGTGGTTTTACAGGGCGCTACATGCTGGGAACTATTTCCTGGCCGGGAGCAGTGACTTCCTGGAGTCTTGCCGTCCCGTTTGGACAGAGCCAGGCTAGCCGTTTCCACCTGTTTCTAGTCTTTATGCTAAGCTAAGCTAACCAGCTGCAGGCTGCAGCTTCATATTTAACGCAGACGTGAGAGTGGTATCGATCTTCTCATCTAACTCTTTGCAAGAACGTGAACGAGCAAGTATCCCAAAAGGTCGAACTTTGAAATGGTTTACTTTGATTAACACTAATAGAAAGACAAGAAAATACTCACCTATAGAAAGCTGTATACGTGTGCATGTATGTGTAAACTACTGAATCCAGCTGACTATCACAGGGCCAAGAATCTATAACCACAATAATGACTATATAGTGCCGAAGCTGAGAGATGTGTGGTTGCTTCTTAAAACAGTGACTCTTAAAAATTAAGTACATGTGGTGCTCAAAATAGGCAATGGTACACAAAAGGCATTTAAAAAAAAAAAAAAAAAANAAAAAAGAAAACAAGTATTAAGAAAGTAATCTGCACTTAAAAAACAAAACAAAAAAAAACAAACTTAAAAAACAAAGTTTTTTGGCAGCCGTGCGTCTGTGGCGATGGCTGAAACTGAGAAACACAACAGACTCCCCTGAAATCGTAATATGTCATCACACTGACTTTGACATAGAAGTGCAGGCATGAAGGAGTGGGGGTGGTGGGGGGGGGAATCAAACATGCGCCCCCCCCCACCCAGAAACTCCTCTCTAAACCCCAGATTAGATTATTTATAAATCCAGCAGGTGAATCAAGGCTTGACTGTAACTTGTTATGCTGCTAAATAAAAGTGCAGCAGTAAGGGCATACGGCTTGAGCTCAGGAATGGTTAACTAACAGACTCTGTATCCAAACAGAAGCATATTAAACTCGACAACAACAAAAAGTTAATTCACACTCCGAACAGCCTGGATTAATGTTAGTCTTCGAGGCAGTTCTGGCGCAAAAATATAAGGAATTCATGTTTAGTGGATTACAAATAACAGTAAATATGGTATTACACTATAATGCCAACGGTTCTTCACTCAGAAACATTATTCTATATAACACGGTGAAAACTAGACAATAATCACTGGAAATTTTGCCCAACTTCTGTCCACAAACAAGGTCTTTCTTTCTCCCCACTGTTTTAAAGGCTCAACAGGCCAAAAAGACTTAACTGGCTGAGAAATGTGGATAAAATCATTCATGGTTTTGGCACCGGCCTTTTTCAGAAAACTCCTCACTTCCGTCTACAAACAAACAAACAAACAAACAAACAAACAATCTACATAATCTTCTTTTGGTTAAAAAAAAAAAAAAAAAAAGAAATACATAGAAAAATGAGAGATGAGCAAAGGTTAGCTAGGTTTTTCCCTCGGAGGAGAGCGCTCGCTGTGTGCAGCCCTTGTTGGGGTGAGATTTACAAAGGCTAAACCCAAACTGTGGTTTAGCAAAGGATTTAGCATGTTAGGCTTCTCAAAGGCTCTTCTGATGATCACAGTGGTTTAGAATTCAACTACAGGGCAAATGTTCATGTAAGATGAGCGAGAACACGAGGACCCTGGTGTCTGGTCTCTTTTTTTTTTTTTTGTATGTGTTTTTTCCCTCCATTGTTCCATGTCATTACGGTCAAGTCTCAGGCGTCAAGGTGTGGCTGGCGAAAAGACGGTCAGGAATCAAGATCCTGAAGGGGAAGGAGAGAAAACAAAATGTAAATGTGATCATTAATCATCAGGGAGAAGCAGGCCTTTACTGGAAACTGGCAAATATTATATTATTATATTAGCTTTACTCCTAATTTTCCCTGTTTTATAAGTGCATTTTATCATATTTTAATTTTAATTATTGTTCATGTAAACTCAACACTCCATGTTTACAAGTTGTCTTAAGTAAATTGTATAAATGCAGCATTATGAACATTTTCAGAACACTAACGCCATCATTACAACAACACAGTCACGCCAGATTTGCTTGTTGAGTTTCAACTTTTAACAGAAATACTTGAGTAATTAATTTTAATCGTTTCTACTTTGGCATTTTTTCAGTTGGAGTTAAGCTGCTGTCAATGAAACTTTACACTTCCAGCACAGATTTTTCACATTAAAAGTCATCCAGTGGTTCAAAGGGCATAATTCCTCTTTTTCCTGATAGGCTTTTAATGTGAAACATTTGCAGGAAGTGTTCAGTGTTCGTATAAAAATGGCAAAGTAGAAACAACTTGGAATTTGTAAACGAGAACCGTATTTCTTAGTTGGGTTTTTTTTTTTATTGCAGCGGAACACGCTGACATCTGAACACCTTATGAAGTTGTTATGGTGAACATGTTAGCAAACAGTTGCTTATTTACACACAGAGCAACATTAGCATTAATTTGTGTCGTGTTCCTGACCACCTGGTGATTTCACGCTTAGCTCTTTGGTCTCCACCACCTCCTGAGGGAAATATCTGGCTCTTTAGCTGCTAAATGCTCCACTATGTTCAGCAGCTGGTCGCTAACTGTGTCCGTGTGCTGTTTGCTGCTGAGCAGGTAGCGGACAGTCGGTTTTTACAGCTTTTTTTGCTGAAAACAGCTGCCTGTTGCATCTGGAAATGACGCAGGGCTGTAAGACCAAAACACTGACCTGAAAGATGTTAAAACATTTCATTTGACCCATTGTTCCTATTAAAAAAACATTGATTAATACAGCTGCAAAAAGAGACAGTCAGAGCAGCAGAGAGGTGACTAATGGAAATGTACATTATGCCGTATTTACCACGTAAGCTATTATAGTACAGGTAACTCAAAACACCTTCAACGCCTTTATTAATGTCCGGCCATTGTTTTTCCCAGGTTTCCCTACTTGAGAATTTACAGCATAGTATTGTTTTCTAGGTGAGCAGCGTGTTATTTCATTTACCTGGAACTGATAAAGCACTGGGGTCAAAGGTGAATCTCATCTGTAGCTCTTCTGCTGCTGCATCAGGCCCACGTTCTCATACACCCGAGAACTGTCGTCCCTCATCCTGCCAACACACACAGACACTTTCATGAGCAACTACTGACAAGGCTTTCTTAACAAGGACGCAAAAAGCGAACAGTCAAACAGCCTCCTGCAGTTCCCTTTACTTACTCTGTGCAGGTGGGAGTGGGAATAGGAGTGCAAGGAGGCAAAGGGCTCTGCTCTCCTCCAGTCAGGTCAGACAAAGAGTACTTAATGTTGGTGTACTCGCGCCCTTTAATCTTACTTTTCTGCAGAGGAGAACACAGAGGAAGGTTAGAGACGGGAGCAGAAAAAGAAACAAAAACGCGGAGATGTAAATGCGACGTGCACTCTGCTGCACACCTGTTCCTCCTCTATGCGTCTCTGCAATGTTTCTATGTAGTGCTGCACTGCCATGTAGATGAATCTGTACTGCGCCTCAGTCTGCACCATCCCAGAGCGCTGAGATCGAACCATCTGGATGGTCTTTGGCACGTCGATGTCGCAGTCCACCCCTGCAGCATGAAGACAATATTTTACATGGAAACATCCTTAGCACTGGTGACATAACCCTTAAAGTAAACTGGGTGGACGGTAGATATTCAGATACGTGTGTGTTTGACCCCACGTCACTTCATGCGTCTTGGACTGATCAGATAGCAGTTAATCGACATTATGACTCTAAAATACAGCAGCCTGAATGAGAGTCAGTTTAGATGATGAAAGGTTTGTCTCACTTGTACTTCATCCATGCGTTTGAGTAGCTAGCTTGTGTTAGCTAGCTGCTAAACTATTATTGTTGCAAGTAATTCTTCTTCTGGTGTTTCAGGAAGTTACCAAACAGCTTCAGGTGCATTACCACCACTCTCTGGACTGGAGGAAGGCGGATTGTAATCAGATATGTTATCCGGCCGAAAGAGATGCATATATGTGGTTAAGTGTAAAGTGTCTTGAATCTCATATTGGATTTTATCCAGAAGTGTAAATGGGGCCTGTTGTTTGTGCACCATGCTGACTCACCCTTTTCTCTGATCACATCTATCAGGATGTCAATCACTATAAACGTTCCTGTCCGCCCGATCCCTGCGCTGAAGAACAGGAGAGGAAGTCTTAGAGTTAACAGGTTTCCTCCACGCTAACTTACGGTGTTACAGAGGATCTATGGCTCGTTTATTTAAAGCCCAGTTCAGACAAAAGATTCGCGATGAGACAAGTTCTGAAACCGGCCAGTTTACACCAAAGTGGCTAGACGAGACGGTGTATCGTTTCCATAGCAACGACTCTTTGTACTTCCGTTGTAACTGCTGGCTTTTCAGGCGTTTTTTGGAGCTGGATATAATTTAAGCGTCTTAAAATATGGACGAGGATAGTGACAGTGAGTTACTTGCTACAGTTGCATTGTGTTGATGAAACGGCGAACACATAAAAAAAAAAAAGAAAAAAAAAAAAGAACAACGAGCGGGTCGACATGACCGACTGACTTCTCTACGAGCTGACTGGCTTTTAAAACAGGTGACGTGCCTTAACGTTCTAAAACCAGCCGCTGGCGATTTGACAATCTGAGTCGCAGGCGGCGCCATCAGCCGGCTTGAGTCGAGCTGAGACGGGCCGGTTCACACCGCTGCAACTTTTCCCTGCGATGCTCTAAAACGGCTTCGTCTTGAATCTTTGGTCTGAACTGGGCTTTAGTGTTTGACTTGTGTGTGTGTGTGTGTATGTATGTGTGTGTACCTGCAGTGTACCGCTATAGGCCCGGCGTCCAGTATGCTCTCCTGTTTCAGGTTGACCTCCTCTAAGAAGTCGAGGACACCGCCTGGGTCAGTGGGGACTCCGTGGTCCGGCCAGGCCCTGAAGTGGTACTGCCAAACTGTGCGTTCTGTGTTGCCCTGAAAACACAAGTCAAGAGCAACTTTCAACACACAGTGAATCACCACAGAGCTTCAATACAGTTTAATTCCATGAATACTGAGCTTCTTTAACCGTAAGGATTATTTTAGTTTTTTAAAAAGACAAAATAATGTCTGTAGTTTTCAGTTTCAGGAAATAGTGTATTTGATGGGGATTATTTTCAGCGGCGGATGAATCCACAGGTGGTGCTCTAGTGAGTATTTGGGGCAGCAGGGCGGTGTGTGTGGGACTGAGTCCAGATAAACTACAGTGTGTGTGTGTGTTCATGCATTTTGTCATCTTAACATGTGAAAAGTGTGTATTTTTTTTGGCGGTATTGTATTTTGTTGACTTTGTGGTGCACATGGAGGCGTTGTTACAGTACTACAGATAACTTTTGGAAGAGAAATTAATTAACACAACACAGTTTAAAGTCAACTGGCAGCTCAAACTCAAAAACACCCTTCACTTGAAATTCAGCATTTAAAACAAATCCAACACATTTTCTAAAGAGATATTTTGAAGAGCACACGCGTCTAATCTATAATCTGTTTAGTTTCATCTAGTGAAACTGCACCTACTGTCTATATACTGGATTTTACTGTTTTTATTTTAAAAGGTTACGAATTTACACCCGTTTGAAAGTATGTTTCTCCAAATCTGATGAGATAAATTCCAAAAATGTAGAATTTTCTTAAACGATGAAAATCAATAAATACATTTATATTACAGTGACAACTGTGAACTTCCACTTGGTTTATCCATATGTACACACACAACTTACCTGTCCAACTTTGGACAGTTTGAGTTCTCTTAAGATGTAGTCGTGTGCGGCCGTCTCTTTGACATTGCGAACGCGCATCGCACCGTACTCCTTCAGAGCCGACATGTCGGGCCAGTACTTCACACACTTACTCTGTAAGACACAATAAATAATAAGTCAGGACAGTTTTAGTTATTTCTCATGAGATTTCTGTATTTATGTTTCTGTCCTTTCTCTCACTGCTCTGAAGTAGGCGGGGCTCAGTTGGAAATAGGTGATGTCACATACTTCTGTGCACCAATCAGAGTTCAGCAATCTTTCTAATCAAAACAGGATGACAGCTGTGGGGGTGGTTTACTTTTGTTGCCAGGCCACCTTCAGTCAAATCTGGTCAAACCACACCCTCACAGTCCTGATGGAGCGGATTAGCTGAGTAACTAAAATAACTGACAGAGAGAAATACGTGTGATTTGAAAGGAAGTTTTCACAGGCTTTAAGCAAAAACGCCCAAAAATTCTCTGCTTCCAGCTTCTCCAATGTGATTATCTGCTGCGTTTCTTTGCCTTCTGTGATAATAAACTGAATATCTTTGGGTTTTTGGACTGTTGGTCAGACAAAACAAGCAATCTGAAGACATCACCTTGGCTTTGGAAAACTGTGATGTGGGTATTTTTGTTATTTTTCTCACACTGTATGGACCAAACAATAAATGGTGAAAATAATCAACAGATTCATTCAGGTTCAGCCCCACTTACGTCATCGTTTTGCTCACCTTTCCTCTCTCCACCTCTTTGGTGGTCATGACGATGACTCGAGAGTTCTCCTGAAACACCATCCTCCAGAAGTCACTGATGGTGTTCTGCAGACAGCCCTGAGTGGCGATGTAGCTCTTCTTCAGCTTGGTGCTGTTACACTTAGAGTCCAGCTCCGGCTATACACACACACACACACACACACAGACCAACATGACAGTCAGCTGGAAACTCAAAATGAGCAGAAAGACAGCACATGGAGTCAAAACAAGAGCACGAACTGAATGAAAACACATGCAGACCAACACATCTTATACATCTACATATTATCAAGTACAGAAAAAATGATGCGTGCGTGAGTGTGTGTGGGTGTGGGGGTGTGTGTGTGTGTGTGTCCCTGAGGATGAAGTGAGTTTACCATGACAGCAGATACTACCATGATGATATTGGCATTGATGTAGTCAGAGCCTGGCTCATTGGGGTCCCTGTCATTCAGCACCACACGAGTGTGGTCGACTGCAAACAGACACAGACACAGTTAGCTGCCTGCGCTGCTGAACTGAAAGCTTGTTATAGTGGAACAACAGTCTGGGTTTTCTCACAAGGCAGAATGTTCTTGTATCTGTTCTTGTTTTTGTTCTCTGCTCTCTGGCCCTCTTTGCGACTGTAGAGCAGCTTGCACTCTTGTTGCTGTAAGGTCTGGATAAAAAAAAAAAAGAAAGTCGAATCTCAACATGCCATTTCGAACGATTTTGTACGATAAACAATTCTCAAGAAGTAGGAGAGGTGAGCTGCAGCATGACACGACAACAGAACCACTCACCTCAAATTCTTCCCAGAAGCCCTGTTTGAACTTGTCTGTGGCCTCCGCCAGCTTGCTCAGCTCCCGAACTCGACTTTCAATCTCTGCAGCGTTAATACGAGTAGTGTTCAGGGGCTGGGGAGGAGAACAGAAGTCAGTCAGCACAGAATCAGCATCAGGAAAATCCCGCATCAGCTTACGGTAAACAGGACAGAAACAGGTACCTGTTTGAGCTGGAGCACAGTGCCCAGAGTTTCCACCATGGGGTTCTTTTTGTAGTGCTCTACCAAGTCGGTGAGGGAGTCAAACTTCTCCCCTCCACCCACGTCGTACTTCAGGTCATGCTAAAGAAGAAGCCACATGAGCGTCAAGTACAACAGACCAACCAGTGTCACCGTCACGCACAAGAAACCAGGCGACGCAGCATTTACTGCAGCAACCTGGTTTCTGTAAACCAACGTATACTTGCAATAGACGAGTCATTTTGATTTCTCCCCTTCCACGACCTTTTCATGGAAACTGCTGCCTTCCCTGTGTGTGTGTGTGTTTGAGGGCTGAAAGGCGTTTTACAAGTAGGTAAATGTTTATGGGTCTCAGGCCTCTTCCACTACGGGAACTTAATGACCCGTAACTGAAGGTGCAGCCTTGTCACAGGTTCTGCTTTTGTTTCCACTGTTCTCCACTTTCGGACGAGTTCCTGGAACTAAATTTAGGCATTAGGCTCCGCAGGAGATACTAAATGCTCCTAAATAGAAATTTCGAAGTTTATGTTTCGCATTTGTCCCTGTAAACTGTAGATTGTCTTCACAGTGTTGGGGAGTATGCTACTAATCAAACTACATTTCCAAGTAATGTTCAAGTAGCGTATGTATTTTCCAAAATCTTTCCAGATTTCCAGCGGTGAGCTATTTTCCTACTAAGTAACGGGGCAGTGTGATGAAACACCACTCCGCTATTATATTTTAAGCTCAGACACGACTGCGCTGCATCACTCCGTCTGTTCTCCGCCAGGTTTGTCAGGGTTTCCTCCCGGTCTTCTGATTGAGGACAGAATCAAACAGAGGTCTGGTGTGACGGTTCAGAACAGAGAGAGAGAGCGGGACCAGCAGCTCCCTCAGGGCAGCCACCTGTCTGGAGGGACGCAGCTGGCTCTGGAGAGTCGGTCAGCGGGCTGGCAGCTGGTCTGGTGCCTGTCTGTCGACCTCCTACTGCGGGTGAGTATCATTACTTTAATGTTACTGACGTTTAAAAGTCATTACGTGTAAACATGAAAGAAAATCAGTGTCAGCTGCACTTTGTCAGTGGTGGTGGTGGTTTGTCCCGGTGTCGCCTTTTCAATAACGTAAATCCGAAACGTCCCAGTTTGTAGAACACAGTGGAAACACAATCTAGAACCAAAGCCTGAGGAGGGCGTTTACCTGGCAGCGGATCATGACGTGAGTCACTTTGGGTTTGCTGTCGCTGCTGTCCGTCTTGTCGTCTCCGGTGCGGACGGACAGAACAAAATCCCCTGGGTGGCTCTGGCTCTCTCTCACCAGGAAGCTGCCGTTCTTCCCCTTCTCCGTCAGCAGCTTCTCCGCCTCCCTGCCCGACAGGTGTCCGTGGAACCACCTGGCAAAAAATACAAGATACACAACGGTAAAATAATGTATGTTCCGAATGGACTCGACTCGCTAAACAACACTTCACATCATGAAACACCTGCTTCCAATGGCGACCAGCATGAACGTATTACTTTAATATATATCCCTCGCTTTGTTCACATGAAGTTTATTGTTTACTAGTATTGGTTAATCAAAGACTTTACATTAACCCCAAAGCTTACAGTTTTGTGTAGTGTTTGAGATTATTGCAAAATGTTTTGACTTTTGTGAAAAGAGCCCAGAGAAATGTCCAATTTCTATGTTTTATACATATGTACGGAGAGTAAATATAAAATCTGACTTTTCTGACTGTTCTGCACATCAATACCTCAGAGAATAACTCACCTGTACTTTGTCTGCACCTGGTTTTAATGGCTAAATGTAGCTACATGAATGTTTTGCTGAGTTGCATCAGACCAAGCAGCAGGCAGTAACATTTGTACACATTTTACGTGGGGAAAAGGACATGTTGATAAATGTCATGGGAAGATAGTTTGCCACAGGGTCTATAAGTCTAGTTAATGACATGTAGCATATAAGCTAACTTAAGGATGGGTTTTAAGCCTTCAACTAAACTCAAAAAGGATCTTAAATCCTGGTTGCTCAGTATGGCTGATAGCCAACTTGTTACAGACCTGCAAAATACACAATATATTAAAGTGCTCAGAAAATATGGAAATTCAAGCAAAACATCCGACGTCATCCCTCACCTCTCCGAGGTGGGGTCCGCACAGTTGAGTGGATACTTGAGCTCAATAACATCTCCGTTTTTCTCTTTCAGCTGCCCGTGATGCTCCATGTAATACTGCACCAGCTCAGCCAGAGTGGCAAACTTCTCCCCACCATAAAGGTCGTAGTAGTCTCCTGTGTTCTGGATCTTAATGTGGGTGACGGCTCCATTTCGCCTGCAGAAAAAAAGCACAGTCATTTCAGAGAAATGTTGCCTTCAGGGGTAAGAACAAACTCCAACAGGTAAAAATCAAACCAATATGCATCTTCTCATTTAATCTCACATACGCAGTCAATGTAGCATTATTCATACATTAGATTAGCCAGTGTTCATGTTTATTTGGTCCAAATATATCAGTGCTGCAGAGTCATAATGAGTGCATGTATTCTCAGTATGGTCCAACATGATACTTTATAATGAAACCATTAGTTGATTGAGATTATCGGCAACTATTTTAATAAATCGATTTTCAAGCAAAAAGGCCAAACATTACCGAGTTCCAGCTTCTCAAATGAGACTTTCAACTGAATATTTTTCAGGTTCTGGACTGTCGGTCGGACAAAGCCAACAACCTGACTTATATTTAGCCCAACGATTCATTAAGAAAATAACCAGTAGATTAATCGATAATGAAAACAATCCTTAGTTGCTGCCCTAACTGCTTCATTATGCATGTTTTGTATCGATGGAAGTCCATTTCACTATTCATCATGTGACAGGGACAAGACAGGAAAATAGTCAATGGGACTGGGAGGGACGGGACTCATAATAACATATAAATAAACACCATTTTCTTTATTTTGAACACAACGCTCGTCGTTCTGTCGTCTCTTTTATTCTCTCCTGTCTGCTCAGGTGGCTGGTTGCTGGTTAGTTGCATGACGTACGGAGAAAACTGCAGCAGATCACACAAACACAATGTAAGAACAGGATGGTGAGAACATCAAATAAAAACCACTGCGTTGCCTAAAAACTACCCCATCTAACAGCTATTAGCAACATCTTAAACCAGTTTTAGAACGCTTTACAACAGACAGCAAAGTTGAACACCACATGTGTCAAAGCAGCCACAGCAGCTACAACACCTCGACGTGTTTGCAACAACAGAGAAGCTCTGACCTGCTGCAAGGCGCATCACTTTGCAGGAAGTATTATAAACTAACACATATTGATAATTAACGAATAAAAAAAAAAAAAACTAAGTACAACTTTTTCCCCCATCACAAATACCAGTGTACTACACCTAAATATGCCAGTAAAAAAGGGGAAAAACACGAGTTTAAACTTTTATCAACTCATGGTTTTTATTATGGCTGATTTTAGGGGGTGCTGCAGCCCCCTCAGCACCCCCACGTCCGGCGTCCATAAACACGGGGACGGGTTGAGGCGGGGGACAGGAATTTGTTTTTACTCGGTCATGAGATTGGGACAAGACAGGAGTATTTTTGTGGGAGTGGGATGGGACAGGAGTGAAAATCCACTCCTGAGTCACCCTCTAACGCAGAGTGCATGTATTAAAAGATTAAAATGACACCCAAGTCACATGCACCACTAACAACATGGGCACCATCTGCCATTTGCAAGAGGCAAAAAAAAAAAAAGCTGTGAAAATATTGAAAAGGCAGAGCGATCAGATGCAACGTTTGCAAATGTGGATCTTAAAGGAAAATGCTGCGTTTTTGCGACACAAACCAGACAGACGGCATAAACTGTGTTGAGTCATTGTAGGTGACCATCATCGTCTCGGAAAACAGAAAAGGAGAACTTGTGGCAGATCTGAAGCTCAGCAGCGTAGCATGAAACACTGAAGGATTTCTGGTTACGTCTGGCAGAAAGTGCACACAGAGAAAGAGACGTGTGAACCAGCAGGGACCGGTCTCCCTGTGGAAATGTCTCAGTTTCCACAAGAGGAGCATGACATGTTTTGTTTCCATAGGAAGTAAATATGGTGTGAGATGAGAGACTGTACGGCTAAAATATGTGACTGTTACAAAAATAACATCGGTTACAACAGCTAAACTGAGCTAATGACACCTCATCTTAAAAATGTATGACTCGACAGGCCTTGAGATAAAACCACAAACTATTTTTTTTTTTTTTTATTAGTAAAAGGTCTTGGTTAGGGTTGGTCTTTCTTTTTCAGATAATGCTGGTTTCCCAACATAGTTCATGCTTTTCATGCATGCAGAATTCGGTGTGGGGACCTTTTTTTATTACTATTATTACTCCAGCCATCATGTAAGGGTGTGAATATTACAGCACAGTTACAGCTGCATTAATTGATCTTTCAGGCTCCTCAGAACAAGCTGGAAACACAACACTGCCACATCACATCATCTTATAAGGTTTCTATGTCAAATGTGGGAGCAAATAATTGCCTATTCACACGTCCAGCAGACACAGAGCAACACCAGCACACATTTGGAGTCGAGTTTGTGTCCACCTGATAAATGCAAGCCCAATATTTACTCTCCTTTTAGCTCTGGTTTGATCTCCACCGACTCCTGAGGGAAATATCTGGCTCTTTAGCTGCTGGATGTTCACCAGCTAGTTGCTAACTATGTCTGTCTGTTAGTTCAGTGCTGAGCAGGTAGTGTACTGTGGGTTTATCTGCGCTTTTTTGCTCAAAACAGCTGCTGCTGGAAACAAAACCGAAACCAAAACAATGATCCAAAATCCTCTGCAGAGCTGTGAGAATCCTCTGTGGGTCTGCCACTACCAGCGACCCTTTGCGAATTACACAAAGTCATTTGATCCATTGTTATTATAAAAATATTGATTAGTGCAGCATTAAGGAGGCTAGCCAACAGACTGGTCTCCTAAAAGCAAAGTGGGTGCGATTTAACATCCAATTAAAAAGGAAGTCATAATGTTCCCATCTAACCCTACTGATGCTTTTTATCGCATTGCAGGCTGTTAGTGCTCAATGACTGTTGCTTAAATTTTGAATAGTAATAATTGAGTTATGGATGGAACAATTTGTCTGATCCTCAGCTTCTCATAACTATAAATCGGCCATTTTTACTGCAATGTGTGCAAACGTTATTGATGTAAACAGACGTTACAACACAGAGCATTATAGAACATTTACTTTTTGACTAGAGTATTCAAAGGCCTGTCGATCAGTTTGGGACTGATTGCAGGTTCTAATCTTCTGATGTGATTTGTTTATTTGTGGCATTACCCTTTTGTTTACATTGGGATCACAAATCACACCTTTAAAACTCGTCACATTTTATAATCTTTACTCGTTTATGGCTATAGAGTGCTGCAGGAATGAGTCCTAAAACCTGAAAATGAGTTAGCATTTTTGCCTGCTTCCAATTACAAATCACTTTTTCTGCAATAATCCAAAATCCAATTGGCTTTGTCGAGGGAACGAGGACGAAGCTAACTTCCAGGTTGGCCTACAAAAATACATCATCCCTGCAGCGCGCTATTCTATCTAAAACTTATAAATCCTAGTTGACTAAACTCAAAACTGAAACTGGTGACAATATAAACCATGAAATAAAGCCTTTCATACACGTACACCTACTAAAGCAGAAGCAACAAGATAACATTAAAAATAAAAACATCCTGACGTAAAACATGAAGCCAACACTCAGGAAAGAGAACAGAAAAGTTGGTGCTCAAGCGGTTCTTTCATTTTAACGGTCATCCCTCACATACAGCAGTAGAGAGCACCAGAAACTTTATTTGGAGGCTTGAAATTGTTGACACAGTATCATACGATATGCTGTAGTGTGTGCTGCATTGTCGGCCTCCATGAATGCCATCACTTACCGTACTGAGAGGGTAAAGTCTCCTGGATTACTCTTACTGGGTCTGGCTAAGAAGCTCCCATCCACTCCACGAGTCAGCAGGAGGTTTTCGGCCTCCACACCTGTGATGTTGGGGTGAAACCACCTGCAAGAGGAGAAAAACAATGATTAGCCTCCAAAGCCTGTCCAAAATCTCTCCCCATTTACTAAATAGTGCATTTACTTTACTTCAAGTCTGATAATGGAGCAAGAAAAGCTGTGTCCATTTGCATTTGATAGTTGCAAAAACTGCAGTTGCACCATAACTACACCTTTCAATGTTATCGTTCCTGAGGGGAAATTTGTCTTGCAGCCAGGTGAGACACAGAACACACACAGACCCGGCCATCAAATATAATAAAATACATAAAAGATATTACAAACACAGAACATATCATCTGTGCTAACTCTCCCTCACTTTTTCAGCATTGAGGCTCCTTTGCACGGGGCCATCAGCTATCTTGGGTCTCCCTTTTTTCCCCTCTCCTATTCTTTCTTTTGTCGGTTTGGTTCATGTCCGCACTTCATTCTGACACGATCCAGGTCTTCATCCTTTAAGAGACTCTGCCACAGTTTCCTCTGTCTTTGTTCATAACTGTCCTTACATTGCATGTAATTTAATCTCAATTAGTCTTTTATTCCTGGTTAAAAACAAGTAGTCTGTCCTGTTTCCACGTCTTCATGGCACCGAGGAGGTTGTGGTCTTTAATTTATTATAATTATAGTTTACTTAAATTATGTGTTTGTGCTTTATTTGCCTAATATTGTCATTCTGTTTCTCTATATTGTAATACTACTACTGTAACTACTTTTACGTATATATGGCATCCAAACGGCTGTCGTGTTAACGGTGTTTACTAACCTAAACATCTTCTGACCGGGCTCTAACGTTAAGTTGCCGGTGTATGCTAAATGAAGCGGTCCTTAGCTAGCTATTCCACTGCCATCAGTTTTTTTTCCACAACCGTCGGCACACTTAGAGCTTGTTTACGGACATACCAGCGTCCAAAACAGCTGAGTTTAGTTAAAGTTAGCTGGCTCAGCCAACATAATCAGCAGACATTGTTTTCCAGACAGCCCCCCTTACCTCCGAGATGTCATTTTTTTTCGTTCCTCACTTCCTCGCTGGCAGTTAGCAGTAGCTTCAATTAGCTGGCTAACGTTTCCGACCGTTTCTGTTTCGATCACAGGATAAAGTGCTTCATCGGTTCACACCCGGTCAAAACGGGCACCGAAATCGAGGCATCGAAACTCAATTTTAAGAGCGAGTGTTACCCAAAAAAAAAAAAGTCTCTAGGCCTCGGCCCCGGAGACTTCAGAGCAAGTCGATTATTGGACGTCACCACACATGCGACAAAACAGAGGGTGCGCGGATGTTCTCATCCGTAGCGGCCGTTCTGCGCCCCGTTTAAATAAAGCCACGGAGCTCGGCCCGTCCGGCAAACAGTGTGGCATAAATGTAAGAGTCCTATCGCTTTCACTTCGCGCATGCTCATTAACGGCTTGTTTTATGACTACAGCGGCACACGCGGTAAAGCGGCGCGGACGGTCTCCGGAGGCCCCTCGGAGGGGTCCGCCGCACCAGCGTCAAAGCGAAAACATTCCGGAGCCCACCGCGGGGAGGAGACCGCACAAATCACATGATCATATCATCGCAAAAAGTAGAGGATTTGTTTTTGTTGATGAATTAAAATTAAATCATTTTAAAAGTCTCAACTGCAACAACAAAAACAACATTTTTTAAATGAGGATATGTACTATTCTGTTAGAACGATTTGGCACCACAATGAATCATATAACCAAGAAAGAAAACACCTATTAATTCTGACTTAAGTCATAAAATCTTTAACTAGAGTCTCTGAGGGTGTAACCTTCACTGGGATTGCTTAAACTGAAAGAAAAAGGTGTTTCAACATGTCAAATTACAAACATTATTTTTATTATAGTAAACTGATCTATCGCAGGATTATTATTATTAATCTGTTTATTTCTCAGGGACAGCGCATATTAATAAACATTACTGTAAATATGCCAGAATTAGCCAGGAGGCTAGTTTTCATCCGTCGTCCCTGGCCAGGTGTTGAGTTGGCAGCCTAAAGTTATTCTAAAATCAAGATGGGTGGATGTGCAAACCTTTTTTGGCATGAAATACGTAGCTCATAGATGGAGGTCTACCTGTGCAGGTTAAACAAGTTCAGCTAAAAGAATCATAACTGCTGAATATGTCAGTTTTCAGTGTTCATTAAAAAGAATTATGAAAAATCTGGAAATCTGTGGAGACAAAATTATGGAAGTTGCAATTCATATTAAAAATGATATGTTACATGCAAGGTGTAAATGCAAGGTCTTTAACGTGCTCAAATGACAGACACCACAGCTGGTGGTGGGTGCCATGGATGTCAGGTTAGCTGTCACATTTTCTGAGGGTGCCATCTGAAAAGGTAGACTGCGGTAAGCACCTGTGACATGTTGCGGTTACGGCACTTTCAGTGGTGTACCAGTGTGCCACTGCCTGACAGCTGCCACAGTGTGGGGATTCAAATCACTAATGCAACAAGGCACTGCAAAAAGAGAAATGATATGGCAGCACTTGTCACATGTTTGCCTGCTGCAGCTATTCTAAAAATGCCCTCATGAGCAGAGGAATGAAAATGCTGTAAAGTGAGGTAGCTTACAACTACCAAGATGGACTACCAAATGTGCTTATACCTCAAACTGTCAGGAGAATAAAAGGTAGCAAATCTATATAACATTAGCTTTAGAGAAAGGAAAGTAATTCTGTCTGTAGGAAATACAGAATCAGAATCAACGACGTGTAGTACGCTTTAAATAAAGCCACTTTTTATGCTAAAAATGTTTTAAATATAATAAATATTTATCATATTGTAGAAATACTGTCCATGTCCATGTCATGCCATCAAGTGCAAGCAAAGAACAAATGCTGTTCGTTAACCACAGTTTATGGAGAAAAATATGCATACATGTTCAATATGTTTATTCTAGGGCTGCAACTAACGATCATTTACTCGATTAATCGTTTTGTCTATGAAATGAAAAGAAAAGAAAATAGTGTAAAATGTCCATCACAATGTCCCTGAGCCCAAGGTGGTGCCTTCACATGTCTTGTATTGTCCAACCAACAGCCCAAAACACAAATTTATTCAGTTTACAACGAGATAAAACAGAGAAAAGCAGCTGATCCTCACACTGGAGAAGCTGTAACCAGAGAATGACTGATATTTGTGCTAAAATTACTTTAACTCGGCAAATTAGTTCCAAAATGTTCTGTTGTTCGTCTAATTGATTAATATATAACATCTAAGAACCTCTCAGGAGAAAGAGTGATGGCATCAAAATAAAAGTGTGATCTTGTGTTCTGTGTTGCAGCAGCAGTTGATGTGATGACCTGCTCTGAACAAGTGGAGAGTCTCATACTGTTCGGCTTCATTTTGACAGCGTTTGCGCCAGGCACGCTCTTAAGTTTGGCCCTCGCCGTTCGCCGTTTAAACCTGTACGTGGCAGTCAGAGAGCAGTACACAGCAGCGGAGGCTGATGCGGCTCCTCTACTGCAACAATTCACTCATACAAACGGACGCCCCGCACTCTTACGGGATATACTGAAGCAGGGACACTCTGTGTGCCATCAGACTTGGTGTGACGCCCGCTATAAAACATTTGAAACATGTTTACCGTGTCGGAGCTGGTTGTCCTGCTGGCCGTCCTGTCTGCCACTGCGTCTGGCTACTTCGTTAGCATAGACGCCCATGCCGAGGAATGCTTCTACGAGCGGGTCAACTCCGGCACAAAGATGGGCCTCATGTTTGAGGTTGCCGAAGGAGGCTTCCTGGACATCGATGTCGAGGTGAGATACTTAACTGAGATAATAAACCGGACACCTAACATGGGGAAATACGTGTTTTTAACTTAACCTGCGATTGTTCTACATAAGGCCTGTGCTAACGATAGCTAGCGCCGCCTGTCCGCGTAAAGTCAAGTGAAACTAGCGTTAGTTGCTGTCCGGGCTGATGGCTATTATCTCACGAAACATTTTAGTTTCTGAATTAAATTAATACAGAGACATTATTCGGCCATCTGTCTGTTATCAACTGCTGCCAATAATGATTAAATTATTCATAACGATACAGGAAGTGCAGCGTTAGCATTGTGTCCGGCTAAGTTATGCTAGTTAACGATGTAGCTAGTAAGGTGTTTGAACATCAAATGCTTTGTGAAATATAATATTACTAGTCCTCTTTTGACTTGTTTTCTGTGGAAACGTTGTTGTGGTTTAAAGTGAATGGAGTATGTTGTGTACACAGATGTTGCTGCCATATGTTCCAGCTGTCCCCTTCATGTCGTTTGTGTCCTCATGCAGCAGTTTTCTTTACTCAGATTTGTTTGTGTCCTCCCCAGATAACGGGGCCTGATGGTAAGCAGATTTACAAAGGCGACAGGGAGTCCAGTGGGAAATACTCGGTGGCAGCACACATGGACGGAACCTACAAGTTCTGCTTCAGCAACAAGATGTCAACCATGACACCCAAGATCGTCATGTTCACAATCGACATTGGAGAGGCCCCTAAAGGCCAAGACATGGAGACAGAAGGTACACAGAGAAAGGGCGCATATGTGGGTTAATGCATATAAATCTCATATTCCTCAGCCTTTTCCCAGATGCATCATGCAGAGTGCAAACCAGTTTTTCTTTCTGTATTCTGCTGTTGTTGCTCTACTTTCATTGATTCTGATAGTTTCTTTGCCCTTTTGCCTTTATTTTGGGCACTCTTTTCCTCTTTGTAGGTGGTGACAGCTGGGATGGTAGGACAGGACAGGCTATGGCAAAACTGCTCTTGTGAAATTGACTTTTGAGTTTGTGATGCACTGCAGAGTTTTCTCTAACCACTGTTTCCATAGTATAAACTAATATTGTGCATTTCTAGTCTACATAGCAAGTTGTGATGTTTGTGAACGGTTTGTCGATTTGCACAGTGAGAACATGTAGGAACTATAAATGTCTCTGGTGATGAGACCGCGTCACGACAGTAAAACTGTTATGCATGTATTGCATACCTCATGCATGTTTTTTGGGAAAAACAACTGTGTTGTGGCCTATTGCTGATGACCACTTGTGCATGTTTCAGCACACCAAAACAAGCTGGAGGAGATGATCAATGAATTGGCAGTTGCCATGACGGCTGTAAAGCATGAGCAGGAGTACATGGAGGTCCGCGAGAGGATACACAGAGCAAGTGAGTCCCGAATAAAAACATGTACCGAGAACCAAGTTTGTTATGTTAATTGCTTTAATGTAACTTCACAAATTGTCTCTCCTTCTCTTTCTAGTCAACGACAACACAAACAGCAGAGTGGTGCTGTGGTCGTTCTTTGAAGCGCTGGTTCTGGTGGCAATGACACTTGGACAGATTTACTACCTGAAGAGATTTTTTGAAGTACGGCGAGTGGTGTAGTGCGATTAAACGATCCCTCTGTGTCCTCCACTGTTTCCTCCAACACCAAGATGGTTATTTACACTCTGGAAATGAGACTGGCAGTTTTGAGTAAAGCCTACATATGAGTGCATCTCAGATGTTTTGTTCTCCTGTTACCCGTTTGGTTCCTTCTCAAAAGTGTAATTAGTGTTTGTTTGGAACGAATGGTCAAAAGATTCTGAGATGTCAGTTTTCACTAGTTTCTCTTTTTTGTTAAACAGATTTGTTGTCCAATATTGTTTGATAATTACAGTTAAGTACCAATCACTTATCAGTACAGTTCTGCCTGTGTGAATGACTGTGAGGCTCATAATTGTAAGTAAAGGCAGTCAGATGAAAAAGAAATGCACATAAATGGATAGGCATGTGTGGAGTCACCACAGGAGAATGTAGCCCTTATTAACATATAGAAATGGGACCCTTTCCTATGATAAAAATGGCAAAAAAGAAATAAAAAATGCGTTTGATTTTTGTCTGAGATGCAGGAGGTTTTGTTTCCAGCGTCTAAGCCGAGTCAGCCAGCGTGCTGGCAGATATATCTGTACATTGTGTTAATGCTCTCAAACAACAAATTGCACTCCTGATGAATATGTCTAAAATATCTGAAAGATTTACACTGCAGCTGGTCTTTAAGGGAAACTGTGCAGCTTCTAGTTCTGTCTGAGTCATAGCGACCCATGCCACGGGGGGGAGGGGGCTTCAGTGGACATCCTTTGCAGGGAAACGGTGCGACTCCTTATGTAGTTCAGAAAATGGCAACAGGCGAGAAGTTTCTCAGTCTGAGAGTTCACAAGTTGATGTAATTTTCAAACACTTAAATTAAACTTTCACTTAGCAGTGAGACCTTGGAGACCTGAGGCAGGATTGGATTTTAAACTGAACTACGTGGAGTGCAACTCCAAAGCAAAGTGTAGAGGAAAACTGAAATACATGTTACGTGTTGATTGAGGCTGGGTGGGTGGGGGTCCGACACCTAATGACTGCTGTGTGCTTTAGTTGCTTCTACTATAGTTATTTTGTTGGGGTTGGGGATTTTAAATTAAATGATTGTATACAATTTTGAACTCTGTTTTTCCTGGAGCACATCCTGTGACATGCAACTGTTTGGATGATGCCTATCAAACAAATATCTTTTACCTTTTTCCTTCCCCACACAAGGTAAAGACTTGAGTCCGAGGCATCACATCTAGCACACAGCTGCAACATTGTCAGTGTTGCATATTACTGAATGTGCTCCAGTTTTGTATTAAAAACGATCTTTGGTGAGCTCAGGCAGGTAAACTGTTCTGTCCACAGCCTCTTCCTTTTTGTGATTACAACACAATCTGCTAAATGGATCTGTACAAATGTAGAATGGTTGTCTGTGGAAAATGCCCCAGGTTTCATAATAAATCCAATATTCTGTACAATTACTTGGATGTCTTTCTAAATGGGTGGTAATGTCTTATTTAGTAAGTTTGATTGCAAGTCGTCTAATTCAAACTGGGGGAGCTCATGACGGGGGGGGGGCAAACTTGGATTTAAACTGAAGCTCCTCAAGGTAATGTACACTTCTGAGGTACTTGTATTCTACTCAAGTATTTCCATTTGTGCTGCATTGTTCTTCTACTGCACTACGTGTCAGAAGGAAATATTGTACTTTTTACTCCACGTTTACTTGACACCTGAAGATAATGGTTCATTTCCAGCTTCACTTATGGTCTGCTAATAAAACATGATGTATTGTTATAGATGAAACTACCTAACATTATAGGAAAATAGCCAGAATTTGCTTCACATCAACCAGCCACAATAGTAAAATGATGTTTATGCATCAAAAATAGTAATAATAGCTTGGCTGCTACAGCTCTGTACAGTTTCAGAGGCTGGAAGGGCTGTGAGGCTGACAGTGATTGCCCAAGCCCTGCAGAGATTTGACTATGTGGATGCTGCCAGTCATGAGTCAACAACCATGAGTACATCTCCCTATTCATAGCTGAAGGCCTTGTTTGCCTCGCACTCTTCAGATTCCACCGATTTTGAGAGTCTGCCCAGTGATTATTAACTCAAAATCTCCTAAATTTAAGACCCCACCCCCGCCACATGAGGCAGATTTATGCTTTACTATACTAGGTGCTGTACCGGACTCTGTCACGCTCAAGTCCTCACTTGAGGCTTGTGCTACCATCAGCAGGATAGTAGTATTGATACAAGTGAGCAGCAATCTCGTCTGGAAAGCGATAACAGCCTGCAGACTGTCCTGGATGTTGATGGTCTGCTGAAGGAGGTATTGCTGCCACAGACACAGGAGTGTACAGTGTGTCTACAAACATCTGGAAAATGTCAGCAAATTCACAAAGCAGCTCACCGACGACATCTATCATCACTTGTTGCATGGGCAGACTTGCCAAATTCCTACAGCTCCAGCGGGAAAAGGCCGTCTGACACCGCTATATATTGGGTCGTAAGGGAAGTGGAAGTCACTCCGCTTCACCTGAACTTTCCTATGTGATGACAGAAGATGCAGTCAGGGATTTCTTGCAGCAGGCGCTCCTGTGGTTCAAGAATGACTCAGACGCAATGAAGCTCCCTGATCTAATGTCTGTAGCATTAACCGACACCGAGGAGGACAACTGCTGGCCGGTCAAAGAAAAACTAATCCGACAGAGAAGCACCATGAGAATCTGTGAGATCCGACACAGAGACCGGCTATGGTGTCCTCGCAGCCCGACAGAGAAGGTGTCTCTGCTGCTCAAGAAGCTGTTAACACATAATGTTGGAGTCACCAACAAACCTCATAAACCAATATGTTAACTACAAGTAAACGTCCTGCATTTTAAGTATTTTTACTTCAGTAAAGGACCTGGGTGTTTCTTCCACCACTGCTGTATCAGTTGCGATAAAAGAATAAAATAAAAATGAAAAAAAGAACAAAAACACGAGTAGGCGGAACGATACTTGTGACCGTGTTCAGTTCCCACCCGGCATGTAAACACCAGCGTACCCGGAAATAGCAGCAGCGTGGAGAAGCAGCGGCTAACAACTTCAGCACAAAACTCGTGTTTAATGTTACGTTTCCAACATGGACAATACGACAGACGGGACGTGGGACAGCTTACCTGTGAAACTCAGCGACGGCATTTTACAAACGCTCGAGGAACTGAAGTTCACACACACGACACCTGTGCAGGTAACAATACTTTAAACACGTCTCTCAGCGCTCCTCAGCAAACGTCATCTGATGTATCCACGTTTTTCCCTTCTAGTCCGCTTGTATCCCGCTGTTCATGAGCAACAAAGACGTGGCTGCTGAGGCGGTAAGTGGCACATTTACTCAAGTGTAATTTACATTTTGAAAGCCAATATTGTATTTTTTATTCCACTACATGCAATTATTTGGTCACATTTCTTAGTAGGCATTTTACTGATTCAGATTGATACAAAATATGAACCAATACAGTGTGTGTATGTATATATGTATATATATATATATAGTGCTGCCCAGCAGTATTTAAAAGTAGTAGTAGAAATTAGCTCCACCTTTATCAGCTGCAACATCATCTTACATGTTAATGCATCACCAATTATACTCCTGATATAAGAGGTCATTCTGATATGGGCCTTTCTGCATAATGAGTGCATCTACTTTAAGTATATTTTTATGTTAATACTTTAAATTTTGACTGCAGGAGTATTTTTACACTGAGACATCGCTACTTTTACTTAAAGTAAAATATCCGATTACCAAAAGCAAATGTGTCAAACTTCCAGTTTGTCCAGGACAAGAAACTGACCACATATCAGTGACACTGGGACCACTTTCGAATAAATAAGTCATGTTTATTAAAGGTCTCTGTGCTGTAACTAATGGGTTTGGTTAATGGCTAATAAACCACCAGTTATAAGACCATTAAAAAAAAAAAAAGCAAGTTTTGGGGTTGCCAGGTTGTAAATTAGGAGGTTCAGCATAAAAGGTAGACTATCAGCAGGTCGGCATCCAATCAGAATGCATAGAAATGGGAAGGAAGATGCAGTCAGGTTCTCTCAATCCTTTAAACAAAAGTTTTTTTGTCTCCAAAACTCAAATGATTGCATCATGAACAGACAGGGAAAGCAAAAGACACACATGGGCTGCTGAATCTGATAGAACACAAAATACAAGCAATTGGAAATTATTCTCAAATGTCCATCTTAACGAAATAAGGAGAAATAAAGTTCTCAGTTAAATTAACATGGACAATGGGGACGATCAAAAGTCTCCTCTTACCAGAACAGCTGCCCCGTGAGAAGGTCAGAAGAGGGAGTGCAATCTTTAAATAAGGAGAGATCAGGTGAACTTAATCAGGTAAACGAGGGGTGGCAAGAAAACCAGAACTAATCAGTGACGAGGAATGGAGTTGAAAGGAAGTGGGGCAGGTGAGCAAAGGAAGTGGGGAAAAAAGGAAAGAAAATAGGGATCTTTACTACACAAGTTGTGGAAAATCCTCCTCCAGCACTTCACTACACAGCGCTTTCATTCATCACCGCTCCAATAGACTGTATTACGGCTGCAACTAACAATTGTCATTATCGATTATTTGCTTGATTGATAATTTTGTCTATCACAGAGCCACAGCCCTTCGATAGCTTGTTTGAGTCAACCAACAGTCTAAAGATATTCAGATTTACTGTGTGACAAAGAAAAGCATCAAATCCTGACATTTCAGAGGATGGATTCAGCAAATGTTTGGCATTTTTACTTGAAAAAAGACTAAATTTATCATCACTTACCTTCTGTAAAACGGCTCCAGGACAACATCTGTACCAGCATTTTCAAAATTAAGTCTCTTAAAAACGACATAACTGGGTCGGAAAGGCCAAATGCTGTATTCCTTGTAATAAAAGTGACATATTTTCACAAATTTATTAAAAAAACATATCGCAAATATATATATTATCCTAAAACAGCTGGTTACTGTAGTTTTTATCCACATTTACTCAAACTGGAGTAAATTGTGCATTTGTTGGGGACTATTTTGAGCGGCGGATTAATCCACATTTGGTGCTCCAGCGAGTATTTCTTGAGCGTTTCCTGTGTCACATCATTGCAGGTGACTGGGAGTGGAAAGACGCTTGCTTTTGTGATTCCTATTCTAGAGCTGCTCCTGAAGAGAGAAGAAAAGCTAAAGAAGATGCAAGTAAGGATCAGAATTTATTCACGTTTATTATTTTCCACCTGGAACTTTTGCGTTCACCGTAGCGCTCTCGGATCTTGTGGATGTTGAAGCTTTTAAATGGGTGCTTTCTGCAGGTTGGCGCCCTGGTGATCACGCCCACACGAGAACTGGCGCTTCAGATCAGTGAAGTGATGGAGAAGTTCATTCAGAAGTTTCCACAGTTCACGTAAGTAGAAAGTTGCTGAAGATCAAATCCTCTTAACTCAAGGTCCTCTTGCTAGCTTCTTCCGGAGCTTTCGACCACATCTCAGCTGTTGCTCAGTTGTAATCACCCTGACCTGAACTCCAAAAACTCACACTTCCTTTCACTTTAAAAGTTTGAGACTTTCGTATAATAACATGATCAACACACTGTAAAACACCAAAATCACTGGAAATGTTAGAAATGACAATATCTTTTTCTATTCTGTGTCATTTAATCATGTTTTTAGTAATTAAAATGCTTCGTGTTTGTTTTTCAGGCAGATTTTACTGATCGGTGGCAGCAACCCGATAGAGGATGTGGAGAAGTTCAAGGATCAAGGGTATGTGATGGTCTCAGCGTGAGTCACAGTGGTATCAATCTTCTCATCTAACTCTCTGCATGAAAGTGAATATTTACAAAAATACAGTGCAATTACATGGTCAGTATCTTAAACCAGTGGTTCCCAACCTTTTTAGTCCGACGTACCCCCACAGCCCCAAAGTCCCCCTTTATCAAACCCCTTTGATAGAAGGGACGGCGTTATGGTATTTTTCAATAGTTCTGGCCAAGTTTGCATTTGTCCTTCTGCCATTTGGAGTCGCAGAAACTGGCTGTTTTAACCGTTTACAGTTTTCTTTACTTTGAGCTTTTTGTTGTCTTGTTTCCAGCTCGTCTTTCTGCATCTGAATCCACTTCCAGCTGACTCAGGCTGGTGGGAAACTGAGGTAGTCAGACTAGCATAGTATCAATAACTATAAAGATCAGCAGCATCACACACGTTTGTAATCTTAAACTTTTTTAAAATTAGCTGCGCGTCAGTTTCCCACGTCCCCCCTGGTGACTGCAGAGGCGCCCCCCTGGTTGGGAATCACTGTCTTACTATGAGTGTTTCTCTTGATGACTTAGATTTGTGTTTCAGGGCAAACATTGTGATTGCGACACCAGGACGTCTGGAGGACATGTTCAGGAGGAAGTCCGACGGTCTGGACCTGGCCAGCTCAGTCAAGAGTCTCGATGTGCTGGTTCTCGATGAGGCCGATAGACTGCTCGACATGGGTTTTGAGGCCAGGTACGGAATACGTTTTTGTTGTTATTGGAGAAGAAATGAGGTATTTTAGGTGTTTGTGCTGCTAACAGAGTCTGTGTTTGTGGATCCAGTCTGAACACCATCTTGGGCCACCTGCCTAAACAGAGGCGTACGGGCCTGTTTTCAGCCACTCAGACCCAGGAGCTGGAGAAGCTGGTGAGGGCCGGCCTCAGGAACCCAGTACGCATCACCGTCAAAGAGAAGGGCGTTGCTGCCACCGCCGTCCAGAAAACGCCCTCTAGGCTCTCCAACTACTACACTGTGAGTCAGGGTTCACACACACGGCCTGACGGCTCGGTCTGAAGCCTGTCTCACGTCAAACTGCCCAAAAATTAAAATGTAGTAATGACACAAACATTATTATGTTGTGATTTCAGATATGCAGATCAGAGGACAAGTTCAACAACCTGGTGACGTTTCTAAGGCAACACAAGCACGAGAAGAATCTGGTCTTCTTTAGGTATGTTAAGCTGTACAGGTTTTATTAACCTTGTACGTCTGCACGTTGTAATCTGCCTTCCTGCACGGCCGTAACACAAGACTTGAACCTAAACCCCCAATTGGTTTTGTCCAGTGACAATTCCAATAAAGGTGATACAAACAAGATGGCCGCATCCTCAAAACTGCTGACAAAAAGAACAAAGTCAGCGTTACTTTGTGCAATTGTACTATGAATAATGCAGACAATATAATCTGTCTGTTCTGCAGCGAAGTTCAGTTTCATATCACAGCACACAACATGTAAAACACGACTCCAGTAATATCAAGACAAGCTCACTGCAGTTCATAACAAATCTTTTGACAGCAGCCATGTTGGGAAAGCGGACTGTGCAAGTCAAACTAAAAGAAAGCCGAGCAAAATTTCTGACCTGCCAGAAATCCAAATGATCGTCTGACAGTCAGATCATTGATCGTTCAGGCCATTGATCAGGCGTCGTGACCTTAAACTGCACAACAAACGACAACCGATCTGCCAGAAATTCGGTCCGATTTTTAAAAATGAGTTTTGGGCGACCAATTCAGAGTTAAAATGTGGCTTAATTCGTACAGTGCCTGTCACTTTCCAAGAAGTTAAAAAGTGTTTCCCGTCTGGTCTGTTGTTACTGACTGAGCTGACTTGCTGCTGTCTCTTCATCAGTACGTGTGCATGTGTGGAGTACTACGGTCGCGCTCTGGAGACTCTGGTCAAGAAGGTCACCGTCCACTGCATCCACGGCAAGATGAAACACAAACGCAACAAGATCTTTGCCGACTTCCGGGCCCTGAAAAGGTGAGACTCTGTGTGTGTGTGTGTGTGTGTGTGTGTGTGTGTGTGTGTGTGTGTGTGTGTGTTTCTGGCACTGTATAACGTATATATCATTTCTCATCTTTGTGTTGTGTTGCAGTGGGATCTTGGTGTGTACCGACGTCATGGCCAGAGGCATTGATATCCCCGATGTTAACTGGGTGCTGCAGTATGATCCTCCCAGCAGCGCCAGGTGAGTCTATGAAACCTCCATAACCGGGTCAAATTAGATAAAAGTGACATATCATCAATTAATTAATTTCATTTTTTAAAAAGGCTAATAATTTCAGCTGGACACTGTAGCTTTTAATCAAACATGAGGAAGTAGTGCATTTGTTGGGGACTATTTTCAGCGGCGGATGAATCCACATTTGGTGCTCTAGTGAGTATTTGGGGCAGCAGGACGGTGTGTGTGGGACTGAGTCCAGATAAACTCCAGTGTGTGGCGGAGCTTAGAGGAAGAACAGACATCAGGCTGTGACACACAATAATATACTTGTTAGTAGAAACATTCATTGGTGGTGTCGGTTTTGTGGGATTTGTCGGAGTCTTGCAGACCCCCTTTATGTAGACTTTGAGTAGTGGTGCATTGCATAATGTGGATTTACACTTGCTTACATATGATATAAATTTAAAGCTGAAATTGATTCATCATTTGGTATCACCCTGATTAAATTGGTGCTACGCCTTAATTAACTGTCCATTTCTTTTTTTTGTTTGTCTCAGTGCCTTCGTCCATCGATGTGGACGTACAGCACGTATCGGCAATCAGGGCAATGCCCTCGTCTTTCTGCTGCCAATGGAGGAGGCCTATGTCAATTTTTTGTCCATCAACCAGAAAGTGAGTTCTTGTCAGTTAAGCCCGACTTTACTGGCCCCCAAAATCACTTTTTATTCCTGCTCTACTTGCTCTGAATGGATTGCTAAACCGAGCTAATGGATTAATAAAGTTATTAAGTATAAGGGGAAAGATATTTGGAGCAGAACAGAGCGACCACCAGCCTCTTAGAGCTGCGTGTTAATTAGACACTTGATTGTTAATACATCATTTATGTGTGAGGATAAACTGCAGGCCAGAGGATGTTTTTACAGATAAAACACGCTGCTATCAAGTTCAACATATGGGACATACGATATTTTCACTGTTTCTGACACCAGCGGTTAGTCTGTGCTTTCATTTCGCTTGTATGTATTAACTACATTGCTTAGAAACTTTATTAAACATGTTTTTTACTACTACTTTAAAGTACTTTAAAGTTAAAGCAATGTTGGCCACATAGGCTTTACGTGCATTCTGTTTGTTTTGGAATATTACTTTGTGGTTTTTAAAGTGAGATTCGGCTGAAACGCCAAAATGTTCTCCTGCACTTACTGATAAATAATAATAAATGTCTCTTGTCATTTCTGCAGTGCCCACTCCAGAAGATGCCCCCTATATGTGATGTTGTGGACGTGCTGCCCAAAGTGAAGGCCATGGCTCTGGCAGACCGCGCCATGTTCGACAGAGGCATGAGAGCCTTTGTCTCGTGCGTCCAGGCCTACGCCAAACACGAATGCAGCCTCATCTTCAGAATCAAAGGTGAAAACAGCCACTTTACATCTTAGATCCAATTCTGTCGTACGCATAAAGTACGGCCGTAACATTTAGTGCTACATTTCTTTGTCTAGATCTGGACTTTGCCTCCTTGGCCCGCGGCTTTGCCCTCCTTCGCCTGCCGAAGATGCCTGAGCTGAGGGGGAAAACACTTCCAGACTTCACCGAGACGACAGTCGACACAGACACCATCCGCTACAAGGACAAGCACAGGGAGAAACAGAGGCAGAAGATGCTAGCCGAGCTGAGAGAGCAAGAGAAGACCCCCCTGCCCAAAAGGAACTTCATCAAGAATAAGTCCTGGTCTAAACAGACGACCAAGAAGGAACGCAGGAGAAAGACGGCAGCCAAGAGGAAGCACGACGAGGTATTTCCATCCAGTGATCAATGAATGTATCGATAAAACCAAGAGCATCAGTGGACTGGGTTTATTTATGGCTCTCCTTTTTATCTTTTCTGTGTCTGCAGGGCTCCGACGTGGAAGATGAAGACATGAAGGAGCTTTTAAATGACACTCGCATCCTCAAGAAACTAAAGAAAGGGCAAATCAGCGAGGAGGACTTTGAGAAACAGATAACAAGCGGACCAAAGTCGAAACACAAAACAGAAGGAGCGTCACGCGGGAGCTCCGAGTGATCACACGGCTGTATTCAGCAGAATTCAATTAAATCCACAGCAACACCTTTGATTTTTGTTCACCTTTTTGATGTTGGTTTTTATTGAGAATTGTGAGGCACGGTTATAAATAAAGCTTGATGAGTTCATCGCTGACGGCCGACGGGGTGAGGACTCCCAGGTCAGTGAAGAGGAGGGTGATGAGGGACGGAGGTGTGTAGTCAATCATCGGATGCTCTTCTGACAGGTTCTGCGAGGTCTTCAGGGTGTCTGCTTTGTACTGTGGAGGTGAGGAGAAGATGCGTGAAGAAATATTCAAAATAAAAAAGTAAGTCTAGATGTGAAATTCTCCGTACCTTAAATTTGTCGGGCACGTCCTGTTGGTTGAGCGGATAGAGGCGGACAAATTTGAAACTCTCTGCCACGGCGTAGAAGGGCTTGTTGTGAGCTTTAGAGCACACGGCCATCTGATAAGTGCCGATCTGCAAGAGCCAAGGACAAACATTTAGGCCTCACAAGCAATATCAATACAACATTTATGTGAAACCTGGGGCCTGCATCACAAAGCAAGATTAGTGGGTTATACAGATATCGTTGTACTTAACAGATTTAGCATCACACTCCTGTAAAATTGTCAGATTCACGGTGGACAGTTTAAAACCAAAAATGCTCAAAATTGATGCAGCGGAAGCAGAGATTAAGTCTTTTTATTCAACGCATTCCTCTTCGTTGTTAAAACCTGGCGCCTACATTACCCACAATGCAATTCAACCACCGACAGTTCAGTTGGAGATTTGAGTGCATTATGCCAGCTAGCAGCTAATGTAGCCTGCAGCAGAGATGAGCAGCGGGCTGCAGACGTCTGGTAAACTCACTTCTGTCATTTAACCCCAGCCGACGCTGACTCGAGTGACATCACTTGAGGACATTTATCAGCTCCCTCTGGAGACACTGAAGGCTTTATGCTACTTTTCCTCACACATGCAGTCGTACTCCCCAACAAGTTCCCCTTCAAGAGCTCGTAGCTGGGTTGGAAAACAAAGAGTTAACTGGGCCAGATGACGCCAGTTATCCAGGATCACCCATGTTAATCCAAAGCGAGCCAGACTGGGCTGAACTGGTTTTGTGATCCAGGCCCGGGGGCCCCGACTATTCGCTGGACACGCACCTTGTTGATGATTCCTCCGCTCTCAACAACTCCCTCTGCACCGACGATAACGAGGTCTACTTTCTCCACAACATACCTGTGAAAAATGACCAAAAAAAAACATATGTGTTCATGTTGACAATGTGTTTTTAAAAACCTGATAATATATTTACCCCACAGCTGCATCCAGGACTACTGTGACTGGAACATTGAGTTTTCTCAGGGCTTCTGCCATCTGTCGCCTGAATAAAGAAAAGAGAGAGAAAAAAAAAAAAAAAAAAATCAGATTCAATGAGTGTTTTTCTCCTCAGAATGAAACCAGGACACTGTTCACTCACCCAGCTGAGTCAGGCTGCGATTCAGTCACATAGACAGAGAAGCGCTTCTTCTCGGCTGCAGCTTTTTCCAGCACCCTGAGGACGACTCTGGAGTACGAGTGAGTCAGGATTTTCTGTGAGAGGGACATTTTGAAGACGAGGGGAGGTCACCGAGTTGCCTGAATACTGTACGTACAAACGGCGTACTGTCTGCCTGCCTCGATCTAAAGCTGTGCTGTCTAAAATCATTCAATCACTGGCCGACTCACGACTACGCGTCTCTCTGGAGGATAACAGCGACCTTCAGTTACAGCGGTCAGTTCTGCCTGAGGTTTTTCTTACAGTTGATGACAACATTTTGTTAAATAAGTTGCTTTCCGTGGGTTTTACTGATTCTGTTTACAGATGTTTCTGGTAGAGTTCAGACTGTTGTTGACCAATGGGATAATAGGGTGTCCCACAAGGATCAATATTAGGCCCCCTGCTATTTACTGTAAATATTATTTTGTGCCTTTGTGATGTTGCTATTCATCTTTGTGTATTTCAACTCTTTCTAACACTCATATTTGTATTTTTAGATTATTAGTGTGAATGAATGTGTACTTCTGTTTGAAGGATCGCTCGCCTCAAACTGCCCGATGAGGGACGAATAAAGTATTTAACATTTAATTGAATTACTGATTTGTATTTTCCATCTGAACACTGCAAAGTCAGTTTCTATGCTGACATGCGAGACCACACCTTGTATTTCCATCAGCTCTACAACAAACCAGGTTACAGTCTGCTTCTGACACCCTCCAGACTTTTATTTATTCATTTAAATCTCGTTCTAAACTTGTTTGCATTTCACACGAGCACAGAGCTTTGATGTTCCCTCTCCGATCCATCTAATCAATACAGCATTATAAATTCTTAAGAATTTAGTGAGACAACAGATTGTCTCGCAAAACTCACATTGAGCATCTTGCTCAAAAACTCAAATTGGATTCTTACACTTGAACAGAGCTTGTTTCTCCCTTCATAAACAAAAAGGTCAGAGGTCATCATCTACATCAGCACACCTGTGTTTTCATTGAGAAGGCCTTTATGTCTACGTTGCCGGGATATGTAACATCCTCAGTCGAGTTCAGAGTGAACAACCACATCACTGAATATGTTAGCTTTGAAAGTCAAAGTGCAAAGCAAGCTGAAGTTAAAGACGCTCATTCCTCTCAGGGACTTCAACGTTCTGCTTAATTAGATTTTTAATAATACTTGTGATTGTTTTCATGACTGCTTTGTCTTGTGATGTTGTATAGATGTAATTAGTTCTCAGGTTTTTCTTGTAAAAGAGATTTGATCTCAATGAGACTTTCTGAATTAGTGAAGCTGAACTAACAACAGTAAATAAGTGGTAACACGTGTGTGAAACAAATACTTACAGCGCCATCTTTGATGAAGGTGTGACAGAGTTTAGCAACCTTGGTCCTGGACATCGAGATCTTCTGTAGAAATAGTTCTCCTCTCTCCTCCATCACCTTCTTACAGCGAGAAAGATCCTGACAGACAAGAGTAACAAAAGTTGGAGTTGACAAATGAAAACTGTCACTGGTTCTCCTGTCAGCTCGGAGCCAGGAACTCCTCGTTCAAAGAGGAGGAATCCTGGCTGGAGCCGAGTTAGGACAAATAAGTATTAACAACCACAACAGCTGACTGTGACAGACTGAGGCGCCTCTCAATCTAGCAAACATGCCCCCAAAAATACTTCTGTTTAAGCCAACAATGAAAAGTTTTAGGTTTTTAAAAATAATAAGGCCGTGAGTCCAAATTCCCCAGCACAATGCCACTCACCTGAGAATGTTTTTACTAGCTAACAACCAAACTCTGTACAATTTTTGAGTATTTTTAGAAAATACAAAAAATGCCACATTTTATTCATTCATTTGACTGCTCAGTTACATTTTGTAAATCATATGTCCCAACATTAAAGTCTAAATATTGTTTGAAAGCCTTTTCTTCACTGCAAAATATGTAATTATGGTGGAGAAACCTCTTATTACTTCGTTTCTTTGCTTTAACAGTCACATTTTAAGATATTTAGTCTAGAAAATGTCAGAATAAGCTTTTACAAAACAAAATGTGGCCTAGTGGTAAAGAAGCATAAAATATAACCACAAAGTCCCTGTTTTTTTTAGTGTAAAATTCCCTCTTTGTGTTACAATGCCAGCAAGAAAACACTGTTCAGGAAACAAAAGGAGGCCATGCTGAACTAAAAAGGCGAACTTTGTAAGGGATACTCTTGGTGTTGTGCTGAATGAGGACTGTGGAGTTTGTCCCTTTATGTAGGCCAATATTACAGATCACACATTTGCCTCAGGCGGCTTTCAATCTTACACTGGAACTGCACCATGAAGGGATCTCTTTACGGCCAGAATGGACAAGGAGGAACAATTACAGCCACTAAAAAAAACTGTTGCTATGTACATACGGCCATGTGAGTACTGTTTTAACATACGCTTGATAAAATGTGAACCAGTCCTTTAACCAATGCCTTCATTTGAAGCAGGCAGTCTCATATGGAGTGCTGTTTCTGATGTCATTCTGCTGTTTCTGATGTCATTCTGCTGTTCGGTTGGTTTGGGTGCATGGTGCTGTCCCGCTCACCTGGTGCTCCAGTGATGTGAGACTGATGAAGCGCAGGAAGAGCTCTCCTCCTGAGGACACGGCCACAGAGGAGTCCACTCCTTTCAGGCAGTTCGTGGCCCACGTCAGGCTCTCTCTCAGGCCCAGGATAGTTTCCCCTGAGGGGGGCACAGGTAGCTTGTGGTTAACAAGAAACACAGGAGCTTTATTCTTAACGGGTATAGCAATGATACTGGGAATGAACACACCTTTGTCTCTCTTGAGGAATTCAAGCAGAGTGCGGATAGCGGCCACAGCAGAGGCCATGTCCGGGTCTTTCCTCATCTGAGCCCTGAAGTACTCCACCAGCTCTGACCCGGGACACAGCGGAACACGGTTAATGTCTGCGCTGCCAAACACAACATGACAGGAAATGGGAAACTTGAAACAACGTACCTTCTTCATTCATCCTGAAGCCCGCACGGGAGCCTAAAAGCCGCGGTCTTTACGGTTAAAACAAACCTCGCTGGATATATTCTGAGTTCAGTCGGTCCACAATCTGTTGACACACGCGAGAGCTGCTGCAGCCTCCGTTCAGATCTAATTGGAAATAAAACTCAAAACAAACGTTTTAAATGAACAACTTCACTCCCACTTCTCACAACGCTGCCGCAGAAACACGCTTCAGTCTGGCAGGAAAGTTTAATTATTTCTGTTTTCCGAGCTGCACACTGTTAGCTCATCCAGCAAAGAGCTGCGTGTTGTTGACGTGTCGCGAAGAGATGACGTAGGACGTTGTTCCTTTCACCCTAACGGCGCGCCGCCTTCTCGTGCTGTCGGAAATATCGATATTAATTTGAGTTTCGATGGTTTTGTTGGAAGGATTTAGCAAAAAGTAGTGTATGCTTGTGATTTCTGTCATTTAGACAGGAAAACACGTTTTCATTTATTTTGTCACGGTCTTAACACTCATTTATTTTGGGTAGACATGCAGTTTAATGATGAGTTTCATTAATTGGCCTTTACTTAAGTCTCCCAAATTAGCATTTATAGGCCGTATATAACAATTTACTTAATAACCCATTATAGTGTAGTTGTAAGCAGATATTGTGTCTATTAATGTATTTTTCAACAACTGTAACTCCTCCTGTGGGCACCCATGAGTGGAGGCTGGTGTATAGACAGAATGACAATGTAGTAAAACACAGGTGTAAAAATATAAAATATGTCTTTATAGGAGAAGTTATAATTGCTGACAAATACTGTAGATTAATAAACACTTAAAAATGTCCTTATAGCTGCGTACAGCTACATCACACTGTACCTTTTTATTATGTTTTTGTATAACTATTGTTATACATCTTGTATAAAATAAAGTTGAAAATATATATATATACATTTTGAGCACAAGCTTCTCATAACATCATTCATTCACGAAAGACTGAAGATAAACAATAATTCAGTACAATTCATAATGATCTCTTTTAGCTCAAACTTATTTGACACTTCAGGGTTCATCTCAGTGACAAAGTTTCTGCAGTTTTGATTTACGCCACCAGAAGGCAACATGGTCATTTTCATCTTCTATTAACTTTACTCAGGTTCAGTCATGTGCTTGTGTAGATTTTTTCCAAGCTGTAGAGTAGGTGGACTACAACTGCTAACTTTATCGTTAAATAAAATAACAGTTAATTAAACAAACTATAATTGTCTGTATATCAGTGTGATAACATCCACTGTGACCCTGGCTGACGTGTTGGCCCGAGAGCTGAGTTTGAGGAAAGCTCAGGGTACAACGGGATCATTTTTGGTCATGTTGGCACTAGAAAAAAGGTCAAGGGTCACCAAAAACGGCGGGATTCATCCTCTGGGAGCCAGGAATATTTACATTAATGTTTATTTTACTGAAGTCTGGCTGTTAGTTCTCCAGATAAGTACAAAAGTGGTGCAATACAAACGGTCAGAAGGTCACAAAATAATTAGCGAAAACCATCCTTGAAAATCTATTCCAAAATGTAATTATATTGTGGTTAAAGTGCGTCTTGGATGCAGCGTCGTAGCCAGGATACTGACGTATAATGACCCTCAAAATTACGCTAAATCCACTCAGGACCACTTTCCCCTTGTTGCTTATCTTAATGAGCATTTTTGTAAGCCAGAGGAGGGAAGACTTTGCAGTATTTCACAAGAAAAAGCACTAGCAAAAACAGGTCTATATATATATATATATATATATGAAAGCAACAATGAACAACAACATACAATGTCTATATAGAAGAATACAATAGTGTAAAGAGTGCTGGAATAAATATTAAATGATTAACGTAATAGGTTACTGTATATACATGAAGTAGGTGGATATGTACCGTATATACAGCATGCTGAAATTATATTTAACAATGATGATGATGATGATGATATGTACATGTTAAAAAAACAGTGTGTATTTAAATGAAAAAATATCTAACTTATAATTTGTAGGTAACTGGATGTTTTAGTGTTACAGGGTTATTGATACTCTATGACTGATTTAGCAATATATACTGTATACTATATAACAGCATATAATTAGATATACTACTTACACTCAGGGGCCATTTCTCTGCATTTAGTACTTTTACTTTGGATACTTTAAGCACATGCTCCTGACGATACTTTTGTGCTCTTACTTAAGTTAACATTTTCATGTACTTGTTTACTAATGGAGTATTTTTACAGTGCGGTATCAATACTTTTACTTGAGTAGAGAGTCTGAATACTTCCTCCATGCCTGTTTGCAGCCTCTTTGTTCTCCTGCACACCCAGCAGGGAGACGGATCTCTCCTCGCAGTGCAGCTGCAGCCGGGCTCCTCGCTCTCTGCTACATCAGGGCCGCGCATGCGCAGTGGCTCCTCTGTGCGCTCTACTGTTTGCATTGTCTGAACTGCCGGCGAGCTTTAAAAATATTATACCCACCGCGGCAATGTCGGGCAGGTCGGTCCGAGCTGAGACCCGGAGCAGGGCGAAAGATGACATCAAGAGGGTTATGGCCGCTATTGAGAAAGTACGAAAATGGTAAGAGGAAAAAGAGAAAAAAGCGGGCTTCTGTTATCTAACACGAGAAAGGCTTGCTTGTTGGGGGAGGAGAGGGAAGGAGACGGAGTGAGGGATGAAATTGAAAAGAAAAAAGGGACAATTTTTGAACGGGATTCACGGCAGATGTACTTGCAGCTCAGGTGCACCGGGGCGCACTAGTGCGGTGCACCACCCCGTCCGTCGTCTATCAAACACACAACATGTACCCGGTGTTTTTTCTCTCGCTGATTTTAACGGCAAGGGTTGAACCCAGAAGCCATTTCGATGCAGTCACATGAAGCCATTGCTGCCCGCTGTTGAGCTTGTGGCTCAGGCGGCGGTTTTTGGGACCGAAACGTCCAATAACTCTTGACTTGGAAACAATTTGACGACGGCGCTCTTGAGTCGGAGTAGTTTAGTCCGTCTGGAGTTTTAAATTAAGCGCTTTGAGTCGCCCTTTAGGTCTGATAGAGAATGAGGCACGGTGGGGGTTGGGAGAGGGAAGTAGGCTACAGTATAGTGCATGGCTGAACACGTAGCGACTCAGTCTTAACGTTTAACACAAGAAGACGTGTTTATCCACATTTATCGCTTCAAATATATTGTGTTTGTTTCGAGAATATGTTGGGATTCTTGAACATGTAGGTATCTAACCCCGCCGGGCGGCAGGATTTATGTGCTTTTTGTTGTTTTTATCAGGTGGTTTAATCTAACGTCCCCAGGTCAAAGTCAGTTAAAGTTGGTTGTCCTGACAACAATGTTAATGTTAACGGTCGCACTTTTTAAGTTAATAAAAATAAAATTGTCAAACCGAATTTTATGCTTTTTGGGTACAAATAGACGACATCAAATTTAATTAGTTAATTTTTCCCGGTGGTTTATTATTATTATTATTATTATTATTTCTTTTAATCTTTTATACGTTTGTAACAAGAATGTGTTTTCTGTTGTTGTTAAGCTAGCTAACACTGTTCGTTATGCTACTAGCTAAAAAGTTACTTTAAAGTGACTTAACATGGAGACAGTGGTGGAAAATAACAAAGTACAATTGTAAGATAATTGAACTTTAGTATTTCCATTTTATATTATTTTATACTTACACTTCACTATGTTACATTTCAGAGGTAAATATTGTACTTTCTGCTCCACAACATTAATTTAACAGCTGTAGTTAGTTTTTATATTAAGATTATGCATAGAAAATAAATATATTAAAATGAATATATATATGTATGAAATATGAACTGTTAAGTACCCAGCAGTATATAAAATAGTTTTAATTTACTTCACCTCAACCAACTAAATGCTGCTTACACATTATTGTAGGCTAGCTTTGATAATAATACAATAATATTATATCCAACAGTGTAACACAGAGGTCATTTTACTGAATTATGAGTACTGTGTTACTTTAGTACATTTTGCTAATAATACTTTTACTTATGTGACATTTAATGCAGGACTATTGTAATGGAGTATTTTTTTAATAGTGCAGTATTGCTACTTTTACTTAATTAAATTAATACATAATACTTTCTCCACCACAGCTTAAAAATGAAACAATCAGCTGATCAGCTAATCGATTAGTCGATCCACAGAAAATCATTCAGAACAATTTTGATTATTGATCAATTGTTTAAGCCATTTTTTAAAGAAAAAATGCCCAAAGAAATCACAGGTGTCAGTGTCACCAATGTGAATATTTTCTGGTTTTATTACTCTTATAACTCTATAACTCTCTCAGACAAAATAAGACATTTGAATATGTCAGCATACATTTTATAGACCAAACAATTGACCAATCAATCAAGCAAATAATCTGCAGATTAATCAATAATTGAAATATTAATTAGTTGCACCCCTAAACAGAATTCCTGTGTTGATTATATATCGTACAGTGTGTTGTAACTTTAACATTATTCCCATTGTTATTTTTTATGTGCCTATGTCTCTAAATCATACATTTAGAGCTAAAATGATTAGTTAATTAAGCGACAAACAAATAATCAGCAACTATTGTGACCATTTAAAGACATTTAAACATATCAATTGTGAGGGACATTTGTTTTTTTTTTACTATTTTCTGACATCAATACCAAATGATTCAGGGCTGCAACTATCAAGTATTTTCATTATCAATTAATCTGCAGATTATTTCCTCAATTACATAAAATGTCAGAAAACAGTGAAAAATGGTATCACAGTTTCCTGAAGCCCAAGGTGACGTCTATAAATGTGTTTTATCTGCTGTAGCGTTGCTGTATTGAGAGACATAATGAGTCTTTGGGAGTCTATTTATTATAACATAATAACTTATTAAGCAAAAATGGCAAACGTTCACTGGCTCCAGCCTCTGAAATATAATAATTAGCTGCTCTTCTCTGCTTTATATCCTTTTAAATGTAATATATATTTGGGTTTTGGGTTGTTGGTCGGACAAAACAAGTAATTTGACACTGTAATAATTGGCTCTGGTAACTTGTGGCGGCCAGTTTGAACTATTGTCTGATATTTTGTAGATCAGTGTATAATAAGATGAACGTCTGGAGCCTCAGAGCCTTTTGCTTTCCGCTCACAGGGAGAAGAAGTGGGTGACTGTTGGAGACACGTCCCTTCGCATCTACAAGTGGGTTCCAGTCACGGAGCCCAAATCAGATGACGTGAGTTCGGCCCCCGAAGTGATATTTATTGTCATTCGCAGTAAACCCCAAAACGCACAATGTGACATGTTTTCAACAGGCGCTTTATATCAAATGCTGAAGACAAAAGAAACATTTCGGCCTTTGTTTCACAGGCAGAATATTATTTTTTTTCCACAAACACACTTTCGAAGCTCCACCATTGTTATTTTGTTGGTTTTTAAATTGCATTATTACACGTTGATTGCTTTTGAATGGAGCTATTGTGAGTTTGAACGCTGTGCTTTTTTTTTCTCTCACTGCAGAAGAACAAGAATAAGAAGAAGGGCAAAGATGAGAAATACGGCTCAGAGTTGACGACTCCAGAGAACAGCTCCTCTCCAGGGATGATGGACATGCATGGTAGGTGCTGAGAGCCTTTAAGGACACGGCTGCTTATATTCTATATTTTTCTTACTGTCAACAAATCCCATGAAAAGTCTGAAACCAACAATGTGTTAGTCCGTCTCTCAGTACTTTCTGACTTTCTGTCTGTGCCTGTGACTTCTCCTTTAACACACCTGCAATGAGTGGAATTATTCAGGGACGCTTTTTGTTGTCTTTTATTGAATCTGTCGCTTTTTTTAAATGCAGCCACATCCTTTCTTGTCTGAGGCATTTACAGCTCGAGACCTGTTATTGCCCAAAGTACTTGCGTTTTGAGTCATTTGTACCCGTTACACCGAGAGTTTTTAGGCATCTTCTATGAAAACAGACATACTGAAGTTATACTTATGCTAACAACTGAATACAAATTTTAAAAAAGGTATGTTTTGTGTCTAAGATCAATGTCTGTCCAACTAAAGTGACTCACTGTCTCTCTCTCTGTCTCTCTCTCTGTCTGTCTTTGCTAGATGACAACAGCAACCAGAGCTCCATCGCCGACTCGTCCCCAGTGAAACAGGAAAACAGTTGTAGCACCAGCCCCACCCCAGAGCCCACCACCACGTCTCACCGAGACACCAGTGAGGCCAAGGCTGACCAGAGCCCGGACAGCAAGAGGGGTCAGTCTCTCACACTCACACACACACACACACACACCTCACTGTCAGCTAGCAGGTGGTAGCGCAGCAGCCCGCCTGATCAGAGCCACTTCCTGTTTTTGTTTTTATATGTATTTTATTTATAGTCCGCTCACTTTCGGGCACCAGATGCTACATGTCGCACGAGCATTGTTTGATGCTCTTTCTCTAAATGTCTGAATGAAGACGTAACAAACGCTGACGGAAGAGACGTAATAATTAACGTTAATTGTTCAGTTTATAAAATGTATGATAATAGGAAAAACATGCCCCTCACATTTCCCTGAGGCCAAGCAGCAGTCTACAATCCAAATGAAACATTTAATTAACTATTAAAGACAAAGAAAACCAGCAAATATTCACATTTGAGAAGGTGGAAACTGTTTATCTTGTTTCAGCTCTACTGCGAAGCCTCTAACTCGACCTTTTATTTCTAAACTTAACGGACCTTGAGTCGAGTCCGGGATGTCTCTGCCGGGTTAAATGAAGTTCACATCCGCTTGCAGTCAGCCTCCGTGTTACCGTGCAGTTACTTCAAACAACCACACTGTGTCATTAAAGTGTCAGGAAACAACACGTTGTTCAGTCCTCCTCCTTATTCACTGCCAACTGAAGAAATGTGCTCCTGTTCTGAGTGTTCATGTGTTCCCATCCTCAGGTAAGACCGCCTTGTCATCAGAGACCTCAGAGAGAGCACAAAGTGCCAAGAGGGACAGCCTGTCCTCGGGGGAGAAGGACTCTTCAGACAGCAAAGCCACTCAGGTACGAACACGTCTTCAAACTACACTCATCAGTTTGTTCAGCCAAAGTACAAAAAACACTCGTTCTCACTTCCACGCAGATGCTCTTAGTTTTATGTGTCCAGGTTTTGACACATCGCAGATATTTCTGTTAACTTTAACATCAAAATCAGCACCTCTCAAAAAACAGCCCAATTCGACTGTTTAGAGTGATCTAAAATAAAACCCCTAATAATTAGAGCATTCATTCCTGTTGCAGCTGAGAGCTAAGGCTTCGGTGTTTGCGTCATCATGTCGCAAGTTGATGATGTCATTACGTTACGTGTGGTGTGATGCAAAACGTGGTGACAACACACGGTGGCACTGTTTTAATTTATGACACAATTTCAATACTTTTATCAGTCATTATGGTTTATTGACTTCCAGCCTTTTAGCTCAGGTTGTGCAGATTTTAGGGATATGAAGCGTCTGAAGATAATTCAGGAAATGACATCATAATAAGCAAAAATACCAATGTAGGCGCTGGCAGACCATTGCTGTTGTGGAGCCCAAAAGGTTAAACTTGAATTTACCAAGTTATTTTACATTTTATTGTTTTGGTTTGGAGACGGACAGACCAGGACAAATAAAACCCAAAAGTCCAATTTAGCAAAGTGTTTCTGCAGCTGCTGCTCCCGTGTTGACTTCACTGACTACAGCCATCATGTGTGCTGCCCCCCCCCCAGGCACTCTGTGAATGTTGAATGGATATTTATAGCCACGTAGATACAGCAGGACCTTGAGACTGACTGCAGGGACCAGCTGTCCTTCACAGTGTCATAATGTACCTTTTTTCTCTACACAAACATCAGCAGCCGAAATCCTTTAAATCCTCTTTGTTCTTTATTTGAATCCCCAGTTAGCTTCTACAAAGAGTTTGCTAACCTCAAAAGGTCTCGAAAGGTTTTGGTTTGGTTCAGGAACAGGAACATTGCGACAAAGCTACAAAACGGCCAGCGCGGCCTGCTACACTGTCGCCGTGTTGCTGAAGCGCTCGTTGGCGTTATTATATTTTGCTGCCCCATGTGCACCGCAGTACACAGAAAGCTAGCATAGCGTCAGCTAACTTAGCTAAATAACACAGTAGCACAGCTAGCCACTGCAAAGCGTATGCTAGTTTTCACAAAAGAAGAGTGAATCACTCCGAAGGACTGTTTCTCACGTGTGTGTGGTGTTTTTTTTGCTTCCCCTTGTAGGACCTGGAGGACGAGGCCCCGGCCAGCAAGAAGAGCAAACTGGAGTCCTCGTCTCAGGACTTTGAGGAGAGTTAAACGTTCGGGGCTGAGTCATCTCTCTCTCTCACCCTCCTCTCTCCCTCCCTCTGCACCTCCCTCCATTAACTCCAGGTAATCTGGGGCTAATGGCTACACCAGCTCTCACTCCCCTTCTCTACCCAAACTATACCAAAGGGAGACTGGACGTCTCCCTCCCCCCCCTCCTGTCGGCTGTCTCCCCTCCGGTTTGCCACCTTTGCCCTAACACTCCTCTGCCACAGAGGGAGAATGGATATTACCTCTATTCACTGGCCCCCCCTCCGTGCTTCCTTCCAGTTCTCCACACTTTTCACCAATGCCAAGAGAAGCTCTGAACCCGGGCTGCACTCCCCTCCGTGACCAGGGGGGGCGGCGCTGTCAGCCGAGCCCAGCCACCGCCAGGCCAGACCAGACCACAAACACTGACCTGCATCTGTGACTAGAAGAGTTAACACTGGGGATCTGAGAGTAGGGCGAGGTTGATCCCGGACGCTGCTCTGAGACGTTTTACTGCTCGCGGTTTAGCTCAGGATACTCAAGAGGCTAACCTGGTCTCAGATCAGCGACTGCGGGGGGAACCTCCACCCTAAGACCACGTCACTTCAATCCTCCCGATTCGCCTCCTGTTAGACTAATGTTCTATATTTGTTTAGGAAATGTTTAGGGTTTTTTTCTCAGGAGGGTCAATGCACTGTTATGGTATGTCACAATCGATCACAGATAGATTTGCTGCTGTCGTGGAACTCTTTTTTCTCTATCCATGAAAAGTTCTCCATTCACATGTTTTTCTGTTTGTTTGTTGTTGTTTTTTTTAAGTGAGTGAGTTTGTGGTTCGTAGAGGAAGAATTAGCAGAAGGTACTGGTCAAGATGAACTCTTGGATAAGTAGTGACGACAGGCGTAGGTAGGTCCTGGAGGTCCTGGAGGTGTGCCTTGAGTTGCTGCGATTAAATACACGTTTTAGGTCAAGCAGGTTTTGAATTACAATTTTGGTGCCATGTTTTGTTTTGGGTTTTTTTTGTCTTATAATCGTCACTAATTAGTATAATCCAATATTCATATTCAACTACAACAGTTTAGTTTTTATTTAAAGGAGTAGTTTTGGGAAATATTCACTTTCTTGCTGAGAGTTAAATGAGAGGATTGATGCCACTCTAATATGAGGCGAAGGAGACGCTTAGTTTAGCATAAAGACTGGAGACAGCTAGCCTGGTTCTGTCCAAAAGGGAAAAAAATCACCTATAAAAATAACCACATCGAGGCACATAACCCCCCCATACTTGTTTTTAGGCTTTGTGTTTTGTACGGATTAAACAAATGAGATACGAGATAATCTGTGAGCTTTAGATTATAGAGTTAGCTCACTAATTAGCATGTTTTAATTTGTATAAAAAAGTCTAAAAATATGTGCTGGATTATTTCAGTGACTTCCTGGAGGAAAACTTTGGGTTTTGTACCAAAGGTGCTGGTTTAACCTTCAGACAGAACCAGGCTAGCTGTTTCCCCTCATTTCCAGTCTTTGTGCTAAGCTAAGCTAACCGAACGGACGCCTGGCTGTAGCTTCACATTTACTGTACAGGCATGAAAGTGTGTTTTTTTTCCCCAAAATGTGGACCTGTTCTTGTAAAACAGTTGGAGACTGGAATTTGAACACTACCCAGAAGTACTTTAGTTTTGTCTTCTGGAAATTTTAACATCTGCAAACCTCGTAATAACAACAATAAGTCCGACTTCCTGGTCCTGCGGTCTGAGTCTGCTTCAGGTGGCACTCTGTTGTTGTTTTTCTCCCTCTGAAGTAGAAACAGACCCGTTGCTGGGACCGGTTTTCCCGTCTGGTCCGCCATCACGACTCGTATTTAATCACGTCTCATCTCTGTACATGTTATGTGTATCACTACTTCTCTCTGACCTACACATGTTTCTATAGCTCAAGACAGAAGGGTCCAGTCTTTAATCCTCCTTCAAGGTGCTGTCTGTTGGCTGAATCCTTACACGTGTGGCGTCAAGCTCTCGGTTTTGTGCAGATTTGTGCAATTTACTTGAACTTCACAGTACGGATTCAGACCTGTGACCTCTAATGTACAACCTCACACATGTGTAAGATTTAGTTACATGGATTGGAATCAATTGAATCACTGCAAACCAATGACTTCATAACATGACATAACAGGGGCTACAGAAGAACTTTACGACGCAGAATTACTTGATCAGATTTCAGCAAATCAGCATTCACATGGATGGAGAGAAAAGAAATACAAAAAAGACAATTGTCTCAGTTTAGAGGATGGATTAGCATATACCTCATTCCCAGTCCAGCAGCGCTGGAACTTAAAATGCTATTGTATTGACATTAACAGTTATAAACAGCATTATGTACACTCAGTTTTAAAAAGCAAAATCTCACTTATGTTGTAGCTTTCACCTGATTGAGCCGATTGCTTATAGTTTGCTCATAACTGTGTGTTTAAAAAAAGAAACAAAAAAAGAGCTGTGAGATATTAAATCCTGTATGTTGTTTTTTTTTTTTTTTTTTTATTGGGACCATTTTGTTTCACTTTAGATCTTGTACAGATTTATGGTTTGGTTTGACTTATTTATTCCATCAGTAGTGCTTGGTTTTTATCATGTCCAATGGTTTTGTTTTCTTAATAAAATTCACAAAAGTTTCTGGTGTTTGTGTTCAGTGTTTGGAGGGAAGATCGTCTTCAGCACAAGATCTATTAAAGTTCCTGTTGTGGTTTTAAGTAGGTTTCTCACCAGGACTTGTTTCCTTGATGTTGTTTAAAGATTAACATTACCAGTTAAACCAGGATTATTTCACTAAGTCAGGCTTATTTTCAGGAAAAACCCATTCATAAAGGAGGTTTTCATAAATCAGTAATATGGAAACGTATCCCTCCAGACCAGCCGGGTGCTGGTCCTGGTCCTGGTTAGTGTTCAGGCTCAGCCTCACTTCAGGTTTAACCAGTGTTACAATCAAACTTTTCCTCCTTACTGTTGAACTGAGAACATGAATCAATTAGCAGTTCATGTTGGATTTATCACATTTTGACACTTAAAACAGGGTTCGTACAAAGTCTTGAAAGTTTGGAAAATGCCGTTATGTTTTCAAGGTTAGGAATATGCTTGAATTCGAATAAACTCCTTAAAATGCCTGATTTTCAACATAATCTGGTGTTTCATCGACACAATCAATCGTTTAATATTTGAAATGAAACGATCCTGTCATATTTGTTTACGGTCTCTGAAACAATTTAGATGTGATGATGAGTCTGGAAATTTTTAGGTTTAGGTACCTTGAAAGTGCTTGAGAAGTGCTTGAATTTAACTCTTTTTAAAAAAACACTCTCTTCACAGCTGAATCGGAGCATTTAGCAGCTAAAGAGCCAGATATTTCCCTCAGGAGTTGGTGGAGACCAAAACCAGAGCTAACAGAGAGGGAACACTGGCACAGAGCAGCAGTAAACACTGTAACACTGGTTAAGCCTGAAAACTAGCCTGAGTAGGACCAGGCCCGTCTGGAGGGATAAGTTCTCATACTACGGACTCATTTACACCTCATTTATGGAGCAGGATTTCCTGAAAATAAGCCTGAATTACTGCAGCCTGGTTGAGCAGGTAATCTCGGTTCATGAAAAATGGAGCAGGCTCTTTGTGCTGCCTGAACCTCTCAGGAGTAAATGGATCGGGGGGATGAAACTATAATGAGCAGCGCAGCAGCGAAGTGGCTTTTAATGCTGTCGGAGAGCTTGTAGATCTGTCTGCTGCGAGGCAAAACCCTTCAATTAATGCGAGAGTGGAAAAACAAAAATACAGGACAAAACACGAACACAAGCCTTTTCTTTCTTAGTATTTGTATTGGTCTGTTCAGGAGTATACAGTACATAGAAAACAGTGACATTTTACACCACGTCAAACATCTGTCAAATGGTTTGAACATTTCCAAATCACTTCTAGATGGTGCCTGAAGTTGTTACATATAAAACATGACACTAATAATTAGACGCATCACTTATAAAGTACACAATGTCTATACAAATGCCCCCCCCCCCTCCTTATACAATGTCAATCTTATCAACAGGGCAGAAAAATAAAATGTAGTACACATAAAAAGCTTTCTTTTTGTTCCATGGCACCGTGTACACATTTTTCAGAAGGAAGCCTCTGATTAGTATTTACAAAGACTAGTGTCAGTGGTTAGTCGCATCATGTATTAAACAGCATTACACTGGAAGATTCAATATGATCCAAAATTGTGCTTTAGAACAAGATAAGTCAAATACATGTTGCTGTACAGGGTTACTTTAAAGGAATAGTTCCACATTTTGGGAAATACGCTTGTTCGCTTTCTGGCAGAGAGTTAGGTGAGAGAATACTGATGCAGCGTCTTTTTTTATTCAACGCATTCCTCTTCTTTGTCAAAACCTGGCGCCTACATTACCCACAATGCAATGTGACTCCCGACAGTTCAGTTGGAGATTCAGGTGTTATGCTAGCTAGCGGCTAATGTAGCCTGGAGCTGCTATCATGCAGCAGAGATGAGCAGCTGTGAGCTGCAGACGTCTGGTGAACTCGTTTCTTTCTAACTTTTCATTTTTAAACTTGTAGTCTTCATCTCCAACCGACACGGACTCAAGTGACATCACTTGAGGCAGTTTATCAGATTTCATGTAGCTCTCTCTAAAGGTTTTTTACTACTTTTTTCCCACATATGCAGTCGTACTTCTCAACACCTGGAAACACACTTTGATGTCTTAAAACGGGAGTTAAATACAGTATAAGGCTACAGCCAGCAGGTGGTTAGCTTAGCCTTAGCTTGGCTAGCCTGGCTCTTTCCACCTATCAGCACCTCTTATCTCACTATTCATACGTATCGATCTTCTCATCTAACTCTTCGTCAGAAAGCAAATAAGCTTATTTCCCAAAAGGTCAAACATTTGCTTTAAAGCGGGCAGTATGAAACGGGGCAGCGCACAGAAATAATCTGTCCTGACCTTCAAACACTTTAGTTTAGAATCATAAAGTTAAAGCGCTGTTTGTTTCTGCTGAATCTTTAAAGTGGACAGTGCAAAACTAAGTTCGTAGAGACTTGTATAGTTTCATCTGGGTGAGTTCCTGCACTCCCACCTTTACTACAGACTATACCCTTTAATCAGTGCCATCTTGTTCCCCTGGTCAGTGAAAGATCAGACAATAAATAACAACTTCATCATTAACTAATCCTCAGTGACTTTCAGTGGCATCAGTCGAGTATATTAACCTGTATGCTGATCTATGGAAAAGTAATTACACAATCTCATCACAAGGTCCATTTAGTAGCTGTTCTGGAGCTTTTGATCGAGACGCCACATTATCATGCAAGTGTAGGTGAACTTGAGACGCGAAATCCTTGAAGTGCTCAGAACAACATAGAAGTGGTGATAATGATGAAAGCTCCAGAACAGCCATTAAATGGACCTTGTAGTGAGATTGTTTTGTCAAACACAAAAATATTGTAGACACACTTTATACAAAAAAAAAGTACGTAAACAAGTCTTCGCTCGTGTTACGAAGTATTTTTGGTTTTCCGTAGGTTAACATTCAGGTTGATTAAAGCGGAGCATTAGGACCACTAACAGAGTTGAATAACTGCTCAGTTGAATTAATAAAAAGTTTTTGTATTTCGAGTATAAAGTTGTAATATTTTGAGATAAAAGTCTTAATATTTTTAGAGTAAAATCGTAATATTTCAAGAAAAAAAGTCGTCATATGACGAGACTTTAATACTTTTTCGTAGTAAACAAGGAGTATTTAACTAGTATTTACTTTGATTTCTAAAGTTCTATATAGAAAAAGTTTTTGTCAGTGATTTATTAATTTTGTTGTAGATAATGAAGTCTGAAGATTTGACTGAAAGTTGTTTAAGCTGTTTGACTATTTTTGGACAATATTTGGAAACAAAAACTTTTTCTCCTCAAAGCAGAACTATTTTTTTTTTCTCAAAATATGAATTTTTCTCGTAAAATTCCGCCTTTTTCACGAAACATTACAACTTTTTTCTTTCTGTCTCAGATGATTTGTTTCCCTGACGGTGGCCCAAACACCCCGTCGCAGGTCGACACACTGAAAGAAGGACTTTGTAAAACTTTACTAAACATTAAAGATCAGTAAACCGTTTGACGCGGCAGTTTCACTCTCTGGTTGGTTTGTCGCCGTGCAGACGGAGGAATGTGATACAGAAGAAGACGTGCTTGATTTTCCCTTCAGGTTGATCTGTGCTTCATTGTGTTGCATCATTTTTTTGCTAAATAACAAATAAAGCCCAAGAAACAACGCTTATGCTTAATTTAGAAACAAACTTAAACGCAAACCAACACGTTAAAAACGACAAGTGCAGAGGACGGATTCCTTCTCGTTATAAACATCAATATTGCACCGAAGCAGCATATTTGGACGAGCATTGTGCATTACAGTCAGAACAGTTTGTCTTTAGATGAAGAGCTGCGGAGTAAAGGATGCAGATCAGGACAGTGGCTACCAGTGATATGCATAAATACAGTATAAAAATACAATATGGACAAATCTGACGGGAGTTTAGTCGGGCTGGATTGTGGGAAACGTAGCAGGAGAGTAAAAGGTGAGTTGTGTTTAAGGGGAAGAAGAAAGAGGGATTAAAATGCAGGCTTAGAGTTTTTGGAGCCTCTAGAAGGTCTGGTCGTCGTTGCAGGACTCGGTGGCGTGTCCGAAGGCCTCGCAGATGTCGCAGTAGGGCCTCTCGTCGGCCGGGTTGCCGTGATAGGTGGTGTGAGGTACGGAGTCGGGGCTCTGGGCCTGAGTGGGACAGTCCTCTGTGTCGTGGAGGTCAAAGCAGTCGCAGATGTCGCAGAATAGACGAGGGGTCGCCTTCTTTTCCCGCTTTGACACACCTTCAACAAACCTACGTGGCAAAATGACAGAAAAGAGGGGAGACGTGAGAGCAGCAGCGGGTGACGCTCATTCAAAGGATACGTCTGGTGATATTCTAGATTTTTATTATTGTCAACAAATCCCATGAATGAATGTTTCCACTAACAATTATATTTCTGTGTGTGTGTGATGTCTCTTCTGAGCCATAGAGCTCCGTTGTCGTCCAAAACTATTAAAAGCGAAGCTCAAACATTTGTACATTTACTCAAAGGGTGCAGCTGTTTGTTTAATCTGCACATGAGAGCCCAAATTAAACAAATAAGACATAACATGTTAATTATTGCACCTTAGAGCCGGGTTACCTTCAGACAGAGCCAGGCTAGCTGTTTCCACCTGTTTCCACTCTTTATGCTAAGCTAAGCTAACTGTCTCCTGGCTGTAGCTTCATATTGAACGGACAGACATGAGAGTGGCGTCGATCGTCTCGTCCAACTCTCGACACAAAAGGAAAAAAAGCATTTTTCCCCCAAACTATTCCTTTAAACAAAGTGTGGTCAGCATTGCAAGGCTCACACAACGATGACTTTTTATTTTTATTTGTAGTTAAACTGGCGGTGATTTTCTCCATTAATTGTAACATTCAATTTACAATAATATAAAACAAAGAAAAGCAGCAATCATTCAGCGTTCGTACAGCTGTTACGGGTAAAATTCAAGCACTTTTCAAGCACATTCAAGGTAAAAAAGCCTTTATCATCACATCTAAACAGTTACTATAAACCAGGAGGCAACAAACAAACATGCCGACGGGATCGTTTCATTTCAAATATTAAGAGATTTCTGGTTTCCATGAGAGATTGTGTTGATGATGAAACACCAGATTATGTTGAAAATTAAACATTTTACAAGAAGTATATTCGATTTTCAAGCATATTCCTGACCATGAAAACATAACAGTTAAAATTAAGCATTTTCCAAACTTTCAAGGCTTTGTACGAAGCCTGAATCATTGTATATTTCTATGACTTCACATATTTCTTACCTGTCAGTCCCGTCGTTGCCGTTGAACTCAGCCAGCGCGAGCTTCTTCAGTTTGACCTTCAGCTCCTCGTTCTTCCGCTGCAGGTCCACGATCACACTGTTCAGGAAGTTGATCTGATGGGAGACGATCAGGACACGCATCACCTTCACGTGGCCACAGAGAACAGCTGAGAAGCCTGAACATGAACTGATTTGACAGCGGCATGAAATAGTCTTTTGGGAAGCATCCCGACAGTCTTACCTGTCCCTCAGCGAACTCCTTCTCCTCCCTCAGCTGCTCCACAGCTGCATCGCCTGCAGAAGCACGGCGTAAATCAGAAAACAGGTTGACAAAAAGACACACCTCCTAATCACCGTCTGCTCACCTGAGGGAGGAGCTTCCCTGTCTTCTCCCTCTGAGGCCTGCGTTCCCATGAGCCTTTGCTCTAGACTGTGAACGCGGCTCTGCAGCTGAGCTTTGTCTCGCTCCAGCGTCTCCACGGCCGACTGCAGCGTCTTTGCCGTGGCGTTTTCTCCTCGCAGCACCGCGATCTGCGCAAACAGATAAATCTCTCAAACAGCTCAGATAATAATACAGTTTAAAGTTTTAAAGAAATTATATGTGAGCACCTCGTTCCTCAGAGTTTCCAGTTCCCGGTCTTTGTCTGAGATTAAGGCTCCAGTGGATTTCTGGAAGTTTATTTCCCCCTCTGTTTCTCTGTAGGAAGATTTAGAGAGCACCGACGTGTTGACTGAGGTCATCTTTGTTCTGTCGTAATCTCTTTGCATGCTTTATTTCATTTTGTGGTTAAAGATGTAAAAACAGCTTCACCTCAGTCTCAGTTTTCTATCAATGAAACTAAATATCATTTTCAGAATTAGTGCGTTAATAATACAGAAATTCTAAATGTCCTGTTTGACTAACGGAAGGTATAAAGACCAGTTTGATTACAATGTGCTTATCAAACATTCACTCTGAGCTTAAGTCGCTGCTCGGTGGTTGTGGAGAGACGTTTTAATCCTCTGATCACTCGGCTGAGATGACGCAAAGTTTCGTTTGTTTCCAGATTTAAAATAAGACCAAACAAACACAATGAACAGCCGTAAAAACTCAAACCACATTTTAAACAGTAGCCATTGAACTGTGCTATCGGATATGTTGTCGTTCACATACAGACGGTGGTGGAAGAAGTACTCGGATACTTTGTACAGAAGTATTATCAGCTAAATGTACTTAAAGTATCAAAAGTAAAAGTAAGAGAGACAGTCGTGGCCTATACGAGGTTATTTTAGCATAAATGGTTGTTTTTATTTGATTTATTTTTAATTCTTTTTTTATTTACTCATCTTTTTGTATTATTATCTCTGAGAATGTGATGGCCACGGTGTTGTTTAATTACAAATGTGATGGTAAAAATCAATTACATTTATATATATATATAAATAAGTAAAAGTTCACATTTCAACTAAAAGTGACATTTCTTCTGATTACATCAAAGTCAGAGTGAATCAGAGTGTTAAAAAGTCAGAAGATCACATTAAATAAATGAATACGTGGAAATGTAGGTTTTACCTGGAAGGAAATTGTAAACAATGTAGGGAAATATTTCGTTTTATTTGTACTCTATCTGAAATCGAGTGTGTGTGTGTGTGTGTGTGTAATGTACGCATTTCTGGTCTCAGACTGTTGTATTGTTACTGTGTGTTTCTTAGATGTTATAACATAAGAAAATGACAATAAACTATATTGTGATAAAAAAATAAAGTGTACATACATATAAGGAACACCTGGTTCCTGGTTCCTTACCTGGTCCTCATGTCTGGCCGCTGGCTGCCGCGGTCCTCGTTGTGCTGAGAGACGAACAACACAAATACAGAGGCGTTTAAATAGAAGCTAAACCCGTCAGAGCTCTAAGAGGCCACTCACAGCAGGAAGTAAATCCTCGCTATGTTAAAACCTTTGACCTATAACCCCGATCTATGACGGGATGAAGGAAACCGTTTACATAATAGAAAACCTTGGACAGGTCGGTACCTCGTCGAGACGCTGAGGCTTCTGGGAGGCCAGCTTCAGCTCCTCGCTGAGAGGAAAAAGGGAAGAAGACATAGATATATGTGAAATCTGTGTCACCATCACTGCCAGATGCTAACTGTGCTCACATCTGCTAAACATGCACACACAAAAGAATTGAATGTAGTTTCACCTGCTTTGACTTTGTACATTTATGATCCAAATACATTCTGCATTATGTGTCAATAGCAGGGTGCAAAAATCTAATTAAAATTATAAACTGATGATGCTGTTAGAGCATGTTAGATAAAGAGAAAATGTTCCAAAGGCTTTTATGGTTTCACTTAAGAGCTGCAATGATTAGTCCATTAATTGATTAGTCGATCGTTAGAAAAGTAGCCAGCAACTATTTTGATAATCGATTAACTGCTTAAATCAATTTGTAAGCAAAAATACAATAAATAAAAAAATAAAAAAGCAACTCAAATATAAGGATTTCCTGCTTTTGTCTGTTTTATAGGATCATAAACTGAATATCTTCTGGTTTTTAATTTGAAGACATCTGAAGATGTAACCTTGCACACTGGGATGGACACTTTCTGACATTTTACAGACTAAATGATTAACTGATTAATTCGAGAAAATAATCGGCAGATTAAGTGATAATGAAAACAATTGTTAGTTGCAGCCCTAGTTTCACTTTTTATCCAATAAAAAGAACTGAATCCAGATGTGTGGATAAACATGCTCCTATAGAAATGCTGCCAATGTTCTTTGAAGCACTGAAAGCACCAATTCTCACCAGGATTTTCAAAACGAAAGCCATCAGAACAGAATCTATAATCACATAAAACGTCTCTGCATAGCAGCTTTAAACCTGTAAATCAGTTGATGTTTTTGGCCCCATTGAGCAGCGCAACAATCTGTCAACACAATCCAGACATATTAAAGGTGATATGGTCAAAGTGTTAGCAGTTTCTTATTTACACATCCAGCAGACACAGAGCGACATTATCATTCATTTGGAGTCTGATCAATTAAAGTCCAGTGTTCCCTCTCTGTTAGCTCTGTTTTTGGTCTCCAGCAGCTCCTGAGGGAAATATCTGGCTCTTTATCTGCTAAATGCTCCGCTATGTTCCCCAGCTGGTCTCTGACTGTCTGTCTGCTGTTTGCTGCTGAGCAGGTGGTGGACAGGTGGGATTTTTTAGAAGAATTAGTGCTGATGAGAACGCTGAGAGGGAACCACAGCAGTAAAGTTGACGGCCGTAAAAACCAGAAACAATTAGCTGAAAGACACTAAAGGAGGGGAGCTGCAGAGTCAGGTGAGAATTCTCACTACGCAAACCAAGCCTCTTGAAAAAGTCAATTACTTCTTTATTAGCATTTTTAAAAGCAGCAAAATGGACTACTAGAGCGGTACTGTACGGACACTTACACTGATATAATCTACAGACTAATTCTCATCATTCAAAAGTCATCTGTTGGTCTGTATCTGCTGCTACACCGTCCTACTTTAAACATCTTAAAGGATTTGACAGCTGTAAACACACAGTGGTTTTATACTCTGCAATAATAAGATACAGTAGTGTGATACATCCATACCATCTGGATCTTATAAAACAGATACTGTAATCAAATTCAGACCAGGAGACGGCAGCGCAGGCGGTGTTGTCTGGGAATTTATGAATCGGGATATTTTTGGATGCTGGAACCAAATGATTTGCTGGAGGAATTGAAATGAGCTCCATGTGGGTCATTCTTAGGATTTGTGTCAAAGGAAGGAGTCTGAAGCAATGTGAGACTAATAGGCCGGTCTGAGCACCATCTGGGTGAGATATTCAGCCGCCTGCTGGATAATTACATTGGCTATGCCGCTATACAGCATCCAAACACAACACGGAGGAGTTAAAGGGAAACTGCACTATAACAAAATACGGTTTATTACAGAGCCTTTGTAAATGAAGCATGACTGCTGTGCCAGACTCCACCTATCCATGTCTCCGTCACATGTGTTCTCCATCAGGGTGTAAACAGACGGACAGATGCTCTATTATTCAAGCAGAACTACAGATGTAGAGTGAAGCAGCTGTTTCATGCATCATCTTAAATTTAATACGGTTAATTACTGTAGGTTTAAGCTCCGTGTTTCACCAAACAGAAGAAAAAAATGTCTTAAATTTCTGCACCCAAACACAACTTGTGAACAGGAACTCAGAAATATTAAAGCTGCATTAATTAGCTTGTTGTTGGGTTTTTCACAACAAACTAAAAATCACACACATTTGACTTTTTACGTAAAAAAATTATTGGATGGATTACCATGAAATTCTGTACAGACATTCATGGTCCCCAGAGGAGGAATCCTACTGACTTTTTCCCGAACTTTGTCCTGTAGCGCCACCATGAGGTTAACATTTGTTAACTATTGGATGGACTGCCATGAAATTTGGTTAAAACATTCATGTTCCCCCTCAGGATGAATTGTAATATCTGCTTTTGATCCTTTAACTTTTCAGCAGGTCAAAATTTTAATATGTCCAAAACTTTATTTATAACCAAATACCTGCAAAACGAATGCCAGTCCCATCAGCCTCAGCTGTACTTTGTGTTTAGTGCTAATTAGCAAACGTTAGCACACTGACACGCTAAACTAAGATGGTGAACATGGTAAACATTGTACCTGCTAAACATCAGCATGTTAGCATTGTCACTGTAAACATATTAGCATGCTGATGTTAGCATTTAGCTCAAAGCACCACAGAGCCTCTAGCATGAGCTGTAGACTGTTAGTGTTGTTTTGATAGCATCATTTGTAAATGAGGACTCTTTCTCACAGTGAAATAAAGGCTATATGTGCACAGCAACATGTAATGAACATACAACATACAACAACTGCTTTAACAGACAAACCAGTCAGGATTTGACCTACAGCAGCCAACAGAAACAATACAAAATACAAAACACACATCTGAGCTGCGGCGCTTACAGCTGCTCTCTCAGACGCCACAAAAGCCACATTGATTCCACACACACACACACACACACACACACACACACACACACACACACAAACACAGAAACACACACTCTGACGACATAGTGAAAGCAGAGGCCATGTTGGAGCCAGGCGGTCCTAGGAGGAGAGACGGAGCGATTACATAACAGCAGCAGGCTGAGGAAGGATGGAGGAGCACACTGCTGGGCGAGACAGGATGATGAGGGTGGAGGTGTTTAACATGATTCCTCCATATATAGAAATTTGAGTTTAATTAGACAAAGCAGACAAATCGCTGCTCTTGTTTCACTGTGACTGAGGATTATTTGTTGACATTTCCGTCTCCACCTGCTGCATATTGATAACTATAATTCAGCCAGTTAGATCCATGTGGAGCTCTGACGTCACAGATGACTCAGGGGAGGCGTGGCGGGAGGAGGATGTAAAGACTCAAAAACACACCACATATGCACACACACACACACACACACACACACACACACACACACACAGGGTCTATAAATAGACCTCGACATCAGGCTGGAGATCCACCACAAACACAACAAAGTGAAGTAAAAACAAGCTGTTAAATATTTTTACTGTTTCAGCTGAGCGATCAGTCAGAGCTCTGCTGGCAATGAAAGTTTTAATGAATTTGTTGCTATGCCAACACCGTGGAGACCATGAAAGTAGTCTGTAATATATGTTGCTTTATCATGATTACTCTGAAAGGACTAGACGAGTGTTTTTTCATGTTTTCGTTTTCAAGCCTGAATGCATTTTTTCAACCACTCCATGGATCCATTGGTTTTCATTCATTTCTATAAACTATGAACATATATTTAAAAAACTCTGGAGTTGTGTAATCCACCACACAGAGAACACTAAGGACCTATTTTCATGGCGGAGCAACAACCAGCGCAAGCAGCGCTCCGACCGTTAAACATCTTCCCCAGCGGTATTTTCCTGACCTTGAAATTCGCTATGGAGCTCTACGATTCAACGTCGTTACTGAACAGAGACGGAACAAAACCAGAGAGGAACCGTAGGACTGCTGTTACTTGATTCCAGCTATCGGTTAGCGCTTTCTGGAAGAAGTACTCACATTGGCTGTTAAGGGCAAATATTCCCAGGTCGTGAAATACTCCAAAAAACACTCCAGCGGCCGAATTCGCACGAGTAAAGCGAGGTGAAAATTCACCTCGCGTTTGGTCTGAAAACAGCTTTAGACGTCTCAGAGTCAGAACTACGTCTGTTTCTGGCGCAACATCAATCTGCTTGATTTCATCAACAAGAGCAAAATAAATACTTGAAGCAAATGCAGTGCGATAACACATTAATACTCAAAATGTTCGTACGTGACGACTGCTGCGTGCAGTCACCGGGGTGAACGTTAAGCTAGCTGTTGATGGTCAGTGAATCCCTGTTAACTGCAGGCTGGCTGCTGAAACAGAAATGTCTCGTTTTCTTTTTCTACACGTGTTATAATACAAAAGATGGGATGTGTCGGTGTGGAGGATTTGGTTACCACACAGTGATAATGCAACTTTGACAGACTTGACGTTCACTGTGATGGATTACACGACTTCAGCAAAAAAGTATACTATGGTTTGCAGTTTAAGGAACAAAACAAACATTTTCAGTGAGGACTCATGGTTTAGAAATGTTTATATGGAAGCCGTAGTACCCAAGAGGGTTTTCTCACTGTGATTGTGAGTGTTGTGCATTGTACTCCACTCCACCATCATATCCATAATCACATAATAGCAACCTCTGGCTAATTATGGGCTTCACACAACAATTTGTAGCGTATTTACAAGTGGAAGCATCTCCGGAGAGTTGCAGATGGAGCCACCTTAATAACACGTCTGACATTTCAGTGTGAAACCAATGAAGACAGTTTTTACATGTTTATATTGTGCCACATTTGCACATTTGTCTGTTCTTTGTGCTGAACTAGAGCTTGAAAAGACCCCACAGGACAAATTCACCACACCAGTCTAATGACCTGGCTGACTGGGGTCACCTTTAGAGGAGACACACGGCAGGAAAAAACACATTCGTTATGCTCAGTACTCACATTTCCTTGCAGAGGACTCCGATACGCTGGTTTTCTGAGCTGCTCCGCTCCTTCGTCAGACTGAGCTCCTCCTGGTATTTGGAGTTCTGCTGTTTCAAAGCCTCGAGCTGAAGGAGGAACAGACGGATGGAGGTAAGGAAAGAGGGTCATAAAGAATATATACACACCAAGTTAGTACAACAGAACACATTACGGGAGGTTTAACTTTTCTCTTCTGCTCATCTTAATAATATATTCACAGGTAAAATGTTGTAGTGCTTAAGCTCCATTTAGACTGGATTTATTTCTCTAGGGGAGGTGGGGTGATTTCAACATCACCTGCGCTAGTCAGTGATTGTAATCCCGTCCGGACAGCTTATGTGGGCAATTTTTCACCCCCACCTCTGTAATAATTACAGCCGCAATTACTGACTGTTTTTCTGGCTGGTCCTCCAGCTCCATTTAAATTCTGTCCAGAGCGACGTCCTCGTATTTTAACGAGGATCGCTTTTTGTCCTTCTCCTTTATTTATTTGTTAATCAGCTCAGTGTTAAAATTTTAAATGGAGGAAGTCAAAAATGTTTTTTTGCGAATCTGACAGACAGAACACCAACTAACACGAACATACTGTATACACCTATTTGGGAACCAATAGGTACGGCTATTCTGCTTTGAGCCCTGTTCTTAGCCTATATATGTTGACATTTTGGCAAATTGGCACCATTAAAAGTCTGCCGAATTAGCTGTTAGCAGCTCCTGTTTGCAGTGTACGCATGGATGTACAGAAAACTATCACTGGATTACTTTGATACTGAAGAAAACTTAAAAACATTATGATTCCCAGGCAACTTCTGAAGCATCTTTTTTCTATGATTTCTATGTCGATTTATGGACGTTTATTCTGGCTGGACATCAGAGATAATGATATCCTGACAAAGTGTAAGTCACACTGAATGATATCAATATGTGTTTCATGTCTGTGTGTTCAGACTTGAACTTTGACTCAAATTCACCTCACACAGTATCTTTGCCTGGTTGTGTCCTGATGAATGCCCATAACTCTTACACACGATATCCTGCAACTGTTGTTTTTGACTCATAGTATAGACTAAAATTCAGGATATCTTGGCCTAGTATATAAAATGTCAGAAAATAGAAGTAACTGTCCATCACAGGTTCCCCAGAGTCCAAAGTGACACATAACAAACTGCTTGTTTTGTCCGACCAACAGTCCAAAACCCAAAGATGTTAAATTAACTATTATAGGACTCAAAGAGAAGCAGGAAATCTTCACACAAAATCTGGAATCTGTAAATGTTTGGTATTTTTGCTTGAAAAATGATCTATTCATTTATCAAAATAGTTGCAGATTGGGGCACCCCCGAAGTCTAAGGGTTAGGACGCCGACCATGAACCGCAACCTCCCTGGTTCCAGTCCGGCCAGGGACCGTTGTTCCATCTCTTTCTCTGTCATTTTCTGTCATCTTTTAATAATAATTTGCAGATTAATTCTCTGTCAACGCACTAATCGATTAATCGACTAATCATTTCCGCTCTACTATACACCATAAACATATATTCAACATCATATATCTCACTTAAAAGTGTTTAAGTCAAAGCTGCAGTGAGACAAGAGAGATTCTGGGTCATTAAGAGTGAAACTGCAAACACACAACGCCTTGATGTTCGTTATGAGCCAGCAGACAGCAGAATGGGTCCAGTCCACGTGAAACTAAAAATAAAAGCCCCAGAGACGTCGGTTCCTCCAACTTCACCCCATGCAAACTTTTTGTTTTCCCATTCAAGTCGGACATCTCATAAATCATTCCCGACCGTTCAAATTGCTTTTCAGGCACGTGCAGCAGCGCTGTCATCTCGGCAGCTTTAAAATAGCAATAGTCAATTATTAATTAACAAGTATGACTTTCAAATCAATGCCTTTGCTGCAGCTGGCTTCAGATAAAACTCGTGTAACGATTCACGCTGTGAGCCGTCTGCAGCGTGTTTCTGTTTGCACATTAACACGTCGTCAAGTGTGTCATCAACCGTGTTTTGGATGCATGTGAGTTTATGACTTATTAACACCTCAGTGTTTATTTACACCTCCGAAGTGAGATCTAGTACAACACAGCATGCTCACACAGACACACACACAAACACATGCAAACATGCAGAACGTGCACAGGTCATCTGCAGGGTCACAAGCACAAAATCCTTTATGAGTGCTAATTAGACTCTTGCGGCTCACAGTGACAGTAAAACGCCTTGTTGGCGTGCTGCACAGACAACCCTACCTGGTAGTGAGGCGAGTAGATGTTGCTGGAGTAACCCTGATGCAGCGCAGCTACATCCATGCCTGCACACGGCTCACCACTGCCGGATTTCAACCTACGTTCACCTGCTGAACAGCAGCAGCGTTGTTGCTATGTACGCCGGCGCTCACCCTCTTTCTTTCTACAGCGTAACAGGCAAAGACTAACACAAGCTGGGCATCAATAAAGCATCAGCTCTCGTCCCCCGCTGTGCTCGGCTGCCAGAGGGAAATGGAGAGCGTGTCGCCCGAGCAGCCTCTCTCTCTCTCTCTCTCTCACAGTTGGGTTAAAGAAGCTGAGCACTTCCATTATGTAAGCCTGAATAAGCTCCTCCCAGAACCCCCC
>LKNJ01001892.1:0-63448 GCA_002120245.1 Maccullochella peelii
AGCTGCAGCGGCTGGACAGGACCAGGGAGAGGCTGCAGCCCCCTGGTCCTATCCAGCTTCAGCCCCCGCCTCTGTCTCCGGTTCCTGTCCCTGTCCAGCTGCAGTCCCTGCCTCTGTCTCCGGGTCATGTCCAACTGCAGTCCCCGCCTCTGTCTCCGGTTCATGTCCAGCTGCAGCCGCCTCCGTCTCCGGTTCATGTCCAGCTGCAGCCGCCTCCGCCTCTGTCTCCAGTTCCTGTCCCGCCGCTACCAGAGCGGCTCCTTCCTCGGCGCCTGCCTCCTGAGTGGGCACGCAAGTCTGGGCATCCTCCGGGCCGTCCCCCAGAGGTCCCCAGCTCCAGTTCTGCCCTGCCTCCAGGCCATTCGCCTGGGGTGACCTGCACCGCCCCTGTCCTTCAGTGCCCTGGCCATTCGTCCCTGTGGTCCACCTCCAGTCCCCCTCTGCCCACCCTGCCACGTTCCTGATCAGCCTGTGGGACATCTGAGAGCCGTCCCTGGAGGGGGGGGTTCTGTCTGTTCTGTTTTATTTTGAAGCTTGATTATCTGCACTTGTTCCCCATTACATACCTGCCCCTGTTTATCTCGTTAGTCTCGTCCTTATTTATACCAGTCCCTGTCCTTTGTTCGTTGTTGGTTCATTGTGTGATCTGTGTGTTCTGCATTGCATGTACTAGGTGATGTGAGTTTTACCTGCCTGTTCTATCTGCCTGTTCTACATGCCTGATTACCTGCCCATTCTACCTGCCTGTTCACCTGCCTGTTTGCTGGCCCTCCTGAACCTGTATCGGAGTGAATAAATCTTTGAAACTCCTGCCTGCCTCCGCATTCTGTCCGCGCTTGGGTCCTCTCCCTGCTCCCCCACCCTAACGGAAAATAGAGAGATCTTTTTTGGATTCCTGGTATAAACAGCCCGTCTCAATATAGCTTCTCTCTGTAATTAGACTAAAAGACACTTGGGACATTTTTAAGCTGCTACATGCCTAGTTTTTTTTCAAGTTGGCTTTCATATATCAAACTCTTTAAATATATCTGAGGAATCTTAGGAAAGCCCTGATGATGTGCAGAGTGTCTGCACAACAAATGAAGCCGTTGTCAGACAGAAGCAGAGTGGGAGATGCCACAGAGAGAAAATAGAGACAGAAAGTGGGCTGGAGTTGTCATTCCATGTACTGTAGTTCAAAGTCCACACCCCCCACTCACATTCAGGCACATACACAAGTCTGAGAGAAGCCACCCACGTACTCATTTTGTAATTGGGAGCAGGGAGGGTGGATGCGTCTCTGACGCATCACTATCTCCCCAACAGGGATGCCTCTCCCCTCTTAACCTCTCTACACCCCAACAGGAATGAATGGCCACAATGACCAAACAAGCTCAATGTTATCTATGAAGCTACATGCAGACATATGCCAAAACAGCTAAACATGAGCAAACACAAAATAGTACTATCCAATTTCTGAAAATGGGTTCACCGTTTTGTTTCACTGAGCTCTGATTGGCGAGCTCCATCATAACCACACAAAGAAGGAAAGAAAACAGAACAGTGCTCTATTTTTAAGCCTCAAGCCCCAATGTAACACAAAATTCAAAAATGAATGAGCTTTCCCAAGCAAAGCTGTGCACCAAGTTGTTTAAAAATTTAAAGGATAGTGAATGACCGTCTGCACATAGCCTCATGAGCAGGGATGCAATTTTCATGGATCCCAAGAGTAACTGAGTTTATGCATTTGTAACCTCCATAAATTTAACAGATGATCAGTTAAATGAATCGTAGGATTAATGATGCAGTTTGGCTTAAAGTCCAAAAGAGGGCTCCAAGCGCCTGTAGGAAAAGTCTGTAGACAGCAGAGAGGAAAGAAAAAAATAGAGAGAGGGGGCAGAGAACTGAGAAGAAAACGAGCGGAGTCCAGCGTGTATGCAAGCTAGCTTAAACAGTGATGCGCAAAAGTTATTAATAGCTGTTGAAGTACAGTGATAAAGTTATCCAGAGTTACATTGTTCTGGGATTCTGCTGTTTACCAGAAAATTAAGGAGGATGTTAGCTCATGCTTCATGACTGTGAAAACAATCGGAGAAACGTATTGTCTGACAAAAACTCAGTAGAATTTGTGATGTGTGATTTTGTGAGGTTGAGATGTGAAATATTATTGCTAGTAGAAACTATTGCCATGTGAAATTTATTTTGTAGTAATAGCATGTTTTATGTTATGTTTTGTGAACATTTGAGGAAGCAATAACCTGATAAAAGGTTGGAAGATAACCATAAGTTCTGATATTTATCTACATACTGTTTTTTAAAAAAAAGGACATTAACTGAAGTTAAATTGTACGGTATTCAGGTTGGGGGATTTTTCTATGGTTGATCTCTGAGGGAGGACAACTGCGAGGAGTTTGAGCGAGCGGGAGGCATACTGGCCACCACTGTGGCTGCACGTTTCCCCACTCGGAGTCCAGATAAGATTTAAGGAAAAAAACATTGGGGGCCTCTAACTGAACTAAAACTACCTAGTTGACTAAACAAAAACTTTTGACTTGACTGAACTGAAAAGGAGAGTGTCACACTCTTGACTTTGACTTCAAGAAAGATACAACTCTACAACCAAAGAGGAAAGGAATAAGAACTCGAAAAACGTTATTGAACTCAGGAATACTACCCCGGCACAGAAATGTAATTCATTTAATTAATTTTCCTTTTTTTGTTTAACAGAGCTCTGAACAGTGGCTGTTACACTAAACCAGGGTCATTGAATCAGCACTTTCTCCTATGTACCACTGTGTAGGGATCTGTTGTGTGCTAATACTTGACCTTTTCCTAAAATGTGTGTGGGAAAAAAAGGCAAACAACTCCAGAATGTAAGTCTATAAACTCCTAACCCACATACACTCAAACATAGAGTGGAAGATTTACAAGGCTATCTGCTGTATTTATATGATGTATTGTCCTGTCAGCATTTTTTATTACATTAAAATATCAATAGCTACCTAATGTTACATGACAGACATTACTCAGGAGAAGACACAGAAATTGAAAAAACAAAGGAGGCATAATCTCCACCAAATGATAAAAGTCCCTAATTACTTAAGCGGGATGCTAAATTACCCCACACAGAGCAAAGACCCTCTCTCTAGGAGGAAGAAATATATAAATAGATATTCTCATTATGTTCGGTGCATCACTAATGATGTTGATTCTCTGTTGTGTCATATATTGCAAATGCCACAGGGTTAGGAAGGTGACAGTCGCATGCTATGTAATACCATATTATTCTTAGTTTTTTTCTCACATTGTTGGGTCTCTGTCTAAAAGATTTAGATGATCATGGGTGAGGTTATTTTAGCTGCAGCTTGTTCTCCGGGGGAATCCATGCTTTGACTGGGCGCATCCATCTTACTTCATTGCGGCACGCCAATGCACATTATGAAAATCGACGTATTTCCTCAGTCGATTACTTCGATGAGTCGCCCCAGCCCTACCTGGGACACAAAGATACAGTGTCTGGGACAATTCGGGGACAGTAGAGAAACTTATCTTATATGTGTTTTATGTAGGGTTGTTTTAACCCATAATGGCTGTTAGAATTAGTTTTTAGGAAGATGCAAATATACTTTGTAACTAGAAATGAGCACGTAAAGCTTTCAAAATTTTCTCCCAGGAATCATGCCCTCGGACACCCCTGGTTGTAGCAGTTTTCTCTGTCAACGCAATGTTCTCACCTTTTTTACGCCATACCTGTTTGCATCCCTGGCCTTAGAGCAGACACACTGCCAGAGCGATGTCTTCATTCCACTTGTGCTTTTCAGCACCTTCAAGAAACTTGCTCTTCTCTCTGTTGATCCTCTCTATATCAGCTAGAGTAAAATAGCATATTTTAATGGTGCTCCATTTCTGAGAGGGGCAGGTTCAGATGACAGCACAGTCTGAGCAATGACAAATGCATTCAGCAGTAGTGAGTGTAGTCACACTTCTGTGTCTTACAGTAAGTAAGATTTTCTCAACAAAAACACATCTCCTGCATTGGGAAGCCGTTAGCTGTACGGCGGATGTGTCTGTGGTTTCAAATTTTTTGAAGGTGCTACATGTAGCACCCCACTTGCAATAATCCCAGAATCTTACTGAGCATCAGTCCATTTATTTTGAGAATGAATAATATGCCAATATGTATTTCGCAGGCTCTGCAAAGACAAATGCTCTTAGAATAGTAGAACTTGAATGAACTTTAATGGGGAAATGGAATACTATTCTATAACTTAAGTAATACCTGCAGGATGGCAGGTCTTGTTAGTTTACACTTGATTAAGCTCTGTGTGAAGTGTCAGATATTGAGTTGTGGATATGAAAGACCCTTTTGAAAATCATATCTCAAAATTAAAAATAAGACCTGTCATTAAATTATATCCCTGTCATTAGATCTCATTTTTTAGTTCTAGATAAAAGCCTTGTGGCAGGGTTTTCGATTGAGGCAGGAAAAAATGAACACTACTTTTATCAAGACTTGATTAAATGAAGGCATGTACATATGAAAGCTCATTATCTTTAAAACTGAGCATAGGCCAAATCTATGCAGTGTTCTGAAGTTGATCAAAAAATGACTGAACTATGGTTACATGATTCAAATTCAATAGATCAAATGTTACGGCAATATTTTTAGCAACAGGTGTAATGTTTCAAGATAAAATCTTAAATTTGGTGTCATTGTTGAAAGCTATAAGAATCTGTCTTGAAAAATTGTCACATACTTTTGTACATCAGCTAGACAGCCCTGAGATGAATGTGGCATGTACGGTATACTTTTGTATCATAAAAATGAAATGAGATGCCATGGCAGCAAATAATATTGTCCAGAGGAAACATATACCTGGAAAATAAAAGCAAACAGAATTGAGCTTTGAGGCACTCCAAACTATTTTGGTTAATGGAGCAACATAATTGTTTATGGGAACAAAAAACTGTCCATTTCCATGAAGGAGGAAAACCAATTTAGAATGATCCCAGAGATTCCGACCAAGTGTCTCATCATCAATAAGGATGCAACGGTCAATTGTGTTGCAATTGTGTTTGCTGCACTTAAATCAAGTAAAACTGAAACAGAGCATATGCATCAACATCCACATTCATCAGCAAGTCATTAGTGGGGGGAAGTGAGAAAGTCTTCCTCACATTATCCAAAACTGCAAAGACTTTCTGCAGAATTTTAGAAATAAAGGGCAACTTCGAAAGGCAGGACTTCTTTTAAATGATTTTACACAGTCAGTGACACATCCAATAGTTAGCAAGAAATTAATAATCAAAAGTAACTAAGAAGAAACCCAATTTGGTACCTGCATAAGTACCGAATTTTGTTGGAATGAAATCCAGTTAAATGGAAATGATGAAATGGCTCAAAGTGGTGGGAGAAAAATTATCAAGTGTGTCCAGCCGAGGGTTGCTGATGGCATCACTACTTGCTGTGATTTGTATGCAGTCTTTCTTAGTTCTGATCACCAGACTTTAATCCAAACACTTCTTTGATGTTCCCAGACATCTCGGACCCTGCCTCGAAATGAGGAGAACAAACAGCTGAATCAGATGACTGGCGCCTCTGTGGATCTTAAAGGCTGCTGAGGAAATGTCAGTGAAGTTTAAATTACGCATGATCTGATAAATAGAGCTGCTTTGTTGACATTTCTGCCTTCTAGTTTTTTTATTTCTCCGACAAAAGTGACAACCAGTTTTTGGGGGGTAAGTCTGGCACACCTATAATTATTTTTTTCATGATTGGACAGATTTTCTGCGTGTGTTTGTGAAAGCAATCTAGCTCGCCTTATTGGCAAACAACTGGAATGCATCACTGATCAAGTTTATTTCCTTCAACATAAGTCTCATCCGCTTCAGTGACAATAGCCTGTGAAAGACAATTTTTTACATAAGAAACACTAAGACAGTAATAGTGTTTCCACACAAGGCTGATTTGAGAGATGTTTCTTTTGTGTGTGTGTGTGTTTGACTTGAGTCTGTTGAGTGTTCAGTGCATTTGATGAAGTGCAAAAGTAGAATTGGGTGTGGTCCGGTAAAAAATCAAGATAGCTGTCTGCGGTTCACTTCCTGTGAGCTCTGGTGCAACCCGCTTGAATATGCACCAAATGTAAAAGCTCCACCCCACACCCTGGCTGTGGATTAACATGGCCGGTTGGCTGTGTCTAATTGTTATCATTCACCATTATGCACAGTACCAGAATGCATCACTATGATTATGATCGTTATGATCGTTAAAACATAAAAACACTCTTCGACTTTTGTGTGTAAATGCATGCACTGAGAGTTCAGCACAAAATGTCAATTGGGTTGAAGCCTCCATTGTCCTTAACAGCATTAACATGAGAAGCATGCACAGTTGTCAATGTCAACAAAGATTACTCATTTCATGGATGTCATGGATGCAAGTTGTGCATTCGATTCACAGTTTGGAAGAATTCTCATGCATGAAAATATACCTGCAGTAATTACTCCTGCTACCAAATGATAAAACCAACCTTTCAGCAGAAATCCAACGGAAATGTCTAATTAAGAAGTACCATAATTCAGCACGAGACAAAAAAAAAATACTACTTTGTGTCTGCAGTGTATTGTCACTTTTAATAGCATTGCCCTCTGTTGTTTAACATGAATAGGGGCTGGAAAGTGAAATATAAAAGACAGAAAAGTACTTGGAAAAAGTAATCTAATACAGACACATTACGTTCATTCAGGGCTATGATGCAGCAACATCCTGTTTCCTCTTTTATATAGTCTTAGAATACAAAAAGAATAACATTTTTTATTCAAATAAAATGGAATGTGATGTGATGCTTTCCAATTTTCAATTACACTTTGTGGAACCTCCCATCGTTTTGAAATGAAAAGCCAAAGAGAAAAACTTGTGATAGGACTTAAAGTAGTTTCATCACCCCATAACAGTGACCTGTGACCCAGAGTTGATTGCTCTCTTTGTTTGTCTGAGGCAGTCCATGTCACTAAATCATCTATCACCTACTGTTCAATAGTGAGTCACCGCAGCTTCCTCATTCTCCTGGCAGGAGCAGAAAATCAGAGCTGATGTAGCCAGCCGCTCATTATCCTGTGATTACTAGCCCAGGGAGAGAAAAAAAAAACCTCACCCCGACCTCAACACCCTGACACGCACGTACACAAACACACACGAGCACACACACTGCCATAATTACCGGTGGCGTGGAAGACATTGCATGCACTGAAACACATCCATGTCTGACATCTGCAGTAACACTTCTTCCTAGCCTTGAGCATTGTCTATTTCTGACTCCTCTAACAAGCTGAGTAGGTGAGGTGAGAGTGTTGTTTAGATTCAAAATTATTGAAAAGTCCATCAGTGCCATGTGATGGCTGTTAAAGTCATTCCTGATTTATTTCAGTGTAATATTGAGCATGAATATTTGTTTTATTTTGATATCCACAGGGAATACTAATTATAATGGAGACGATGATGATGATTGTGACGACAATGACGATGATGATGATGAGAGTGTGGTTTCAGTACTCCCGGTAATCCTAAATGCAATTTGAAAGTGATTACAGGATACAGTTGGGATATGGTGCGCAGCGGTTTTCCTTCTCTGCTGAGTTGTTTTTGTCTTAATGTGACTGCTACCAAGCACAGATCCTTCAGACCGCACAGCATGCACTTAATAGCATTTGCATGGAAAGGAAATTAACAGACAAAGAAAACCCAGTGCTTACCTAAGAGCTAACATTTCTAGTAGAGTGCATCCCTTAATGAAAAGTGAACAGTTGTCAGTTGTCAGAACAAGTGTCTTTTCACTTAAGGCTAATAACTAGGGTGTATTTGATTATGCTATTTTAGGGATTTTGTCAAAAGAAACAAGACATATTACAGCCTAGACCCATCTCAGAGACAGAGTAATGTCTGGAGAATGACATTCCCAATTTAAGTGAGGGTCATTGGTTGATGGAGCTTTATTGTAAGTAGGCTTTTTGGGGCCTTGAGCATAATGGAGATGATTTACCAGGTTTGACAAGTCATTTTTGTGGGGTATTTCCTTTAAAAACTGCTTCAACTCGTGTTTTTGACAGCTTATGATCAGGACAGTATTTCCCTTAGGACCTCGAAGGTCTTTATGACATTCTGAAGCGTTTTGTCCTTTTTTTGGGGGGGGGGGGTGCTTTCACTGCACCAAGGAAGCTATATTCTGTCAACCTTGAACCTGCAAATAACTTGAGAACTATTAGAACAAATCAATAAAGAAATACAAGCGTTTTCATAGCCTGGGATACAATTCTAATGTAGATTCTTCTATTTTATATATGCAGTACCAAGTTTGTATATAGGTCTGAAAAAAATCTAAATTGGGTCTTTCACTGGAACAGTGCTCCCTCTTATACAAGAGAGTGGGCACTGTTTACTTTTATATTATGAGGTTTTCCCATGTTATTATTATAAACCGTGGAATCACCTTTATTATATGTTTAAGGCATGTGTAATAGGCTTTGGGGAAACAAAATATGGGGTTTCCTGGAACAAACTGCCCACATCACAATGTCAATATATCAATAATTTGAGGAAATAAATGCAGCTGGCCACTGCTGTGCTTGGGAGAACACTCGTGTGACCAGAGCAGACTGTGCCAACGGCTTGTGTCTGTGAGATAAAACCCTGCCAAAGAAGAATGGCAGCATTTACAAAGCCCTCACATTTGAGCACAGGCGCACACATAAAAAGGGGTAATGGTCAGAGTCTGCCCTCTTGTTACTGCAGAAATGGAGGTGTTGAGGACAGCAGGGGGTGACAGCTACTTGATGGGAGACATCACCTCAACTCTTGAAATATAATGGAAGAATACAAATGTGAAATAGCCTTGGATCTACAGTACATGTAGACGTTTGAAGGATAATTCTACTCCTACTTACTGTTAAACAAAGAGCTACTGGTGGTGTTTCTGGCTGTTTTTTTGTTGTTGTTGTTTGTTGTGAATGACCAGTCGGAAATGGACAAAGTGACTTGTTAGCTCCTGAATGTATTACGGAAGCAATTTTCAAAAATAAAAAACAGAGACAGTATAAAGAGATATCAAAGTCTCCAACATCAAAATGAAATGATAAAATGCAATGCATTCAAAAGAGAAGTTGTGTTTGGAATAATGGGCAAAAGCAACAAGTCCTTCAAATTAGAAATACATTGTCTATTTCCTCAATAACAAGACATATATATTTTCTGATCCTGGGATTGACAAGACGACATTGTTTGTCTGTGTCTTCCAGAAAAATAAATCTATTTTATGATGTGACAACACTGTGGTTATGGTTTTAAGTTTAGGCACAAAAACAACTTGGTATGGTTAGGGAAAAATCATGCTTTGGGTTAAAATCACTTCATCAAGGTTTGGGAGACTTTCGTCACCATGGTTACAGTAATAACCACTACCATGAGTGTGGTAGCCTAATGGTTAAAAGAAACTAATGTTGACTGTCGGTAGGAAATGGGAAATGAACAGCAGTGTGTTATAACTACTTTGTTATTGTTAGGGGACCTTTTCAAAAAACTATCCATTTTGTGTCACTGCATGTGAGAGAACGTTAGCTAGCTAACAGTGGCAAAACATGTTTGTCTCTGTCTGGTGATGTGTCATGATTGGTGTGGTGATATTCAAACATAACTGGTCATTGAAATGATGCATTTTAATTTGACAGTTTTTATTTATGTCAATCCTTGAGCACATTTAGATATAAAAATGACTAGCTTTGTAAATTACCAAAAATTAAATTGTATTTTAAACTAACCATTTGGCAGTACCACTGTCTTTGCGCCCACTAGATGGCGCTCTGAGGCCCACCATTGGGCCGCAGCCCACTGGTCGAGAATGGCTGCACTAGGTTACAGTTAGAGAGCGACCGTAGTCATAGTTAAAAGAAACCTGTCGGTAGGAAATGGACAGTGGTCTCCCGCGCGTCCCGACACCAACCTCCTCCCTACGTAGACTTTGTGTTTGCCATAATTACTACGGTGTCGAGAGGGCTTTGTAACTTGGACATAAACTTATGTCTTGCTCAAATGACAATGCCGTCATTTGTCTTGGGTGGACAGTCTCGGCAAAACTGGTCACGACTGTCTTCTTAAGAAAGACAATGGCCTTGCTTGATTGTTCATAAAGTTTCTAGTGACTTACTGTATGTTTACATTATGTGCAACAAAAACGGACCGGAGCACACTGATTGATTTGCAGCTGGAGACTGGGGTTTCATGTCACGTCTCTCATGTCAATGTCGGTTTTGTTGACATTAAGTCGTTTCTTAAATGTAATCCTTAACCATTGAGCCTTTCAGTATATCATTGATATAAAGTGTAATATGAATACATTTTTGAACTCATAGGCCACATAGGTCAATTTGGAAAGCCAACAAAATACTAATAAATAAAACAACAGTTTATAAGCATTAAAAGTATTCTTGGATATATGTAATTGCAGTCAGAGGGAGGTTTAAGTGGGAGTGAGTACAAAAAAAAAGCAAATTAAAACCCTTGATCACGAAATAACCCCTTACATGTATTGAACATCATGACAGCATAAGAGTATGTTGTTTACCAGAAGACAATGCATTTAAATTTAAGCTCGATAATAACAGCTTGTCATATTTTCATATATGAAAGCTCATTCATTCTACAAGACTATGGCACAAAGAGTACTTGATTATAAACAGTGACTCAAGAAGTACTGGATTTCAGGCTTTAAAACTCTGAATCACTTTGAATTTGCTTTCACACCTGCTCAACAAATATAGATAAAAACAAAACAACTGAAAAAGTAGTTTTCTTGATATTGTATTGATTTGCTGTACATGTTCTAATTAGCCAGTTTATTTATCTCTATCTTCAATGCTGGCCTCTGTGACTTATCGGGTGCTAGCTGCACTAGAGACCTGTTGCTGCTGTAGCAGCTCATTTTTGGAAGCCAGCTGAGTCAATTAGCTGAGGTTTATCAGTCAGAGGTTGCTTTATGCACATCTAATGATCCTCAAAGCTAGTATCAAGAGTGAAAAAAAAGTAATTTTCTCCTTTTGGGGTTTTAGTTTTTTCATCATCTCTATGCTGAATCTAAATCTCCTACTTTTGTATCACACAGGCTTCAGTCTTAGCCTCAACACAGACAGAGCTTCCCTCATTAATCATTTAACGGAGGCAATTTGCACAGCACCTGTCCCAAGCAGGAGGCTATTAAGGTCCTCAGTGAAAGAGGAACCACAGACTTAATGGTTGAGGAGTAAAGCTCGTTTACAAAATATTGCTTTCTTCAGAGTGCCTGATGAGAGAGCTCAGCTACAGGGCAGTGCATACACATTCAGTCAGGCCTTCGGACATTGTATCTGCAGGTAAAGTGTTTGCTTAGTCAAGCAGATTGTGATTAATGTTTGTTTTGCTTCCTTTGCATTGCCTCAAACTCTGCATCGGAATGGCCCTCACAAGAAAGGATTGCACTTCTGTTTGCCTAAATCAAGATCTCAAATTAGCAATGCTATGTTTTGGTAATGTTAGGTAGTATTGCAGTCCACCAAACCTGCCAGTTCTTATAAGACAAAGCTCAGTATAGCATCTGTATTTTCCCATTCACCTCACTGCAGTCTCCCCACTTGTTTCTCGCAGCAAGCCATGTTTGAGGATCGAGGTAATGCATTCATTATTATGGCGCTGCGAAGCCAACTCTCTGAGGATTGTCCAGAGTGTGTTCCCACTGGTCAGGGTATACGCAGCCCTGTGCTCGCTATAGTCCCACAGTGCCATACTCTCCCTGTCCTTCGCTGTCTGAGCTTTGAGCCTTTCAGCGGAGATCATAATGGCAAGAATTGTAGCAGTGTTCAACAGACAACTTCCAGACAACCTCCCTTGAGGATCCAGTCGGTAAATCATACTAGGGCTCCACTCCCAAGAGACCAAGTTCAGTTTGAAGCTGCTGCTGAGACGGTCGGGGGACATTCAGCATTTTATTATCATGTTTGTAACATAAATCCTTTTATAAAGGGTGTAATTGGCTTTTTAATGAAGAATCAAGGACTGAAGATTTTACTGACTTGGTAATTAAAGAAGAGGCACAGCGACTTCAGAAACGAGACAGATACAACTGGAAACAAAAGGCAGAGGAAATTAGCAGCTAAAAGACTACCACAGATTCTATTGCATTGTCAGCCCTGAGTGAGGCGTATTGTATATACAGTACTACATTATCCGTAAACCAATTTAATATTATAATCCAGTAATGAATGGCAACACAAAGGAGAAGACTATGAAGTCTCCATTTTCCACCTCATTGTCTACAATATGTGACAGGACTCACAAAATGGTTGGGAGGCCCATAAATTACAGTGTACATACTTTGTACGTAGTACCAATGAAACACTTCATGGGTAACATAGACATAAGTACAAGGGACAAGTAGTACAGGGAATGTGGGGGTGAGTTTAAGGGGAACCTAGAACTAAATTATACTGTAAGCACTTTTTAAAATACCCAGCACATATTAAATAATTACAGGGTACCAGTAGGCTTAGAATATGTCCTTACAGTGAAAAAGGGGTGAACAAGGGACCACTTTATTTTACTTTTTTTTCCTGTCTTAATACCCAGCAATAATATTACTATACGCTGGAATTTTAATAGGTACTCATTTAAAAAAATACATACAATGTAATTAAACTTTTTGTTTAAGTTCCTCTTAAACACAAATGCGTTAGCCCCTTGTTCCCTAACCTCTTGTTTTCTTCATTTGTACTTACTTGTACAGTAAGTACCCAATACCTCATATATACTTAATAACGTCACTGTAATTTATAGGCTGTAATCTAAAGCATAGCAATTTCATGAAAATAATAATAATAATTATAACAATAATTGCTGTATACCTGATGGAATCATGTCTTTACTGTTGTATAAAGAGATTAAGATTGTTTTATTAGCCAGTTTTTACACATGGTGATTCATATATTTTGCACATCACTGGTGCTCAGCAAGATAACAAAACAAAACCAACAAACTTTTCTGGATACTGGACCCCCTCTCTTCCTCCAGGCCAACCTACCATATTGACATTGTAATGCATCATGCACTATCAAGAACACAGGCAATTAATACTGACTTTTGCCTCTGTAGAATATCAAAACACAATCAACACAAAAAGAGGACCATGTAGGAGTCTTCCAAGCGTTGCAGTATCACAAGAGAAGCTCTAAAAATAATTATAAGCAGGGTTATTGGTTAATGGACAATGAATATTGACTAAAGTTTAAAAAGACTGAAAAGTCTGCGAAAGGATTCTGCAAGGCTCTATGCAGTGTCTCACCGATTGCAGAGCAATGGGCTTTTTCTCGCTCAAACTTTTATTGTGTTGCACAAAAAGAAAATCTCACACAGCACTGCCGGCCTGTCTTCCAACACAGACAAATGGAGGAGGTTATTGTTGGAGATGTATAGTACACTGTGTAGTGTTGCCTCCAAAATCAAACTTTATAGAAGACAAATTCCAAAGGGGATCTCATGACAAGGCATCTTTATGCTGTTGGGTTGTTATTTAACAGTAATGTCACTAATGCACTTACTAAGTACAACCAAACCCTTTTTTGAGATCTGCATAGGCTGCTGAGTGCTCGGTTGACAATATAATATAATATATATACAATGCAGACATCAGTCCAAACTGAGCCATTGTTCGGCATTAACAGTTAATGCGGAGATGGCAGTGTCACATTTTCAGGGATGTCCCTGTCTGCAGAGGTGGACCGATCATCTCTCTGGCAGACAGGAGCCGGACAGAGCCCAGAGGAAGGGGAATACTAATTCACCAGCCAATGCACTGTCAAGCTGTTATTAATCTCCATGCAGCGCCAATGCTTTGGTATTAAACATTTATTCCATTTGCATACAAATCAGAATCCCAAAGCAATCTAATGTCAAAGCCAAGGCTGGGGTAAAAAACTTTTCTTTAAATATCCTCTTGGGGCTCGTCATTCAGCTCGGGCAATGGTTGGGAATGAGGTCAGTGCCTTGTCTTGTTATGTGAAACCCCCAATCCCCCTCCGCCCATCAGTCGACAGATAATGGACCAGCAGGGCTTCAAAATAATCACATTAAAATACAGAATTTTGTCTGTATTTGTATTATAAATGGGGTTCATGATGTGCTGCAGATTTAGAGACATACCAATGTTTTTTTCTTAATGTCCATTAGTATTCCTTAGCATTCATTGGTATCTTTATTCCAGTGGCAAGTATGAAGCAGCTCATACTTAATTCAGTGGATTTCATTTCCTTGGGTTCACGTCTACCCATCACATTCCATTGTATCATTTAGCTTATTGTATATGTGTAACAGATTAATGTAGACATAGTTTATGAATTTCATTAAATCATTCCTGTTAATTATTTTTATTGTATTAGTTCTGCATCTCCTGCCTGTGTCATTTGGGGTTTGTGTATGTGTGTGTGTGTGTGTGTGTGTGTGTGTGTGTGTGTGTGTGTGTGTGAGAGAGGTAGGCTGCGTTAACTGAAACTCCTTGATAATTAAAATCCGTGTAGCTAAGCTGAATCTAGCTGGTGTGGTTGCTATGGTAAAACTAGAAAAAACTTTTTTCCAACTAACAGAGAGGGGAGCCAAGCAGACACACACACACACCGCCAACTGAAGGTTTTTTTTGTCACTCTGTATATATTTTACCAGATCAACAGTAAAGACCTGAGACCCACTGCTGCCTTCTGCCTCTTAATTGAAAACACCAAGAACACAACGCAGAACACCATAGGCATAAGCCAGCTGGCTACATATGCACATGTGTAGTGAAATCCTCTACTTCATTTTCATTTTCAGCACCTTGGTGAATAAGGTGTGGATGGCAGTCAGTTTCTTTGGCAAAGAGGTGGGCTGTGGGTTCAGGGTCCTGATAAGCTTCACCGGTCACTCAAATCAAGTCTATTGCTGTTTTATATAAAGTCAAAGATCTTCTAAATCAAACTCCGTTATAAACCTTATACTGGTCCTTTATGCTCCCACATATAACCGGCTGTGTGGAAGTGTGGGGAAATATGGGGAAACAAACACTAATCCCATCTTCATCCTTCAAAAAAGAGCCATAAGAATTGTAAACAAAACCAACAAACCCACTCTTTTGAATTAAAAGCACTAAAATTTCAAGATTTGGTTGACTTCAAAACAGGTCAAATCATGTACAAAGCAAAAATCAATTATTACCTAATAATATCCAAAAGCTGTTTCAAATGAGAGAAAGTGAACATGATTTGAGAGGAATTTGTATGTTCAAGAAACAATTACTCAGAGCTAATGCAAAACATAATTGTATTACAGTCAAATGAGTTACTCTATGGAACAAATGTAATGAGGAAATGAAAGCATGTATAACATGAAATAAAGTTAAAACAAATGTTTAAAAATAATATATTGAATGGATATGTGATGGATGATCGGAGAGGGGGCTGGCATAGCAGGACAGGGGACAGGATATGTAGGTTATTTTATTCTGATTATTTTGTTCTTGCCTTGTTTTGAATGTTTTATTTTTGTTTGACTTGATTTGATTGAGTTGTGTATGGTGAACACTGGGGCGGACTTCTTTTTTTACATGTTCAAAATAAAATCTAAATCTAAAAATCTAAGTGTGTTCACAGCAGGGGTCAACCACAGTCTTCCCTAGAGGTTGACCTGTAAGCAGTGGCCTGGCCACAGGAGATAAGAGCAACAAACATGGAGGCCACCATGGGGGGAACATTGCACAGCAGGGCAAACAGAGGGCAAAAAGGCTGTGGTATTCCTGTGTTGTGCTGAAATGCAAGGGCAGTGACCCTTACGAATTGGATATGCTGCTCTCCAAAGCTTTAAAAAAAATTCAATTATTTTGGCTGGATGAACGGGTAAAAGAATGAAAAAATATTATGTTTGCTGTATGTCCTTTTAGCTGCAACTCTGCAGGAGATCAAACACAATAATACCTTTTTCGGATAAACCGGTGGGCTTCTCTACTTCCAATAAGACAATGAATTCAATTTTAAATTCAAATATATCAGACAGCACTAAAGAGAAATTAGATGTTTATTGGGACTATAGAAATAATAATAATAATAATAATAATAATAATACTTTACTAAGTACTTTATTTGTCCACTTGGGGAAATGTTTTTTTTTATAAATGTAAAAAGTTAGAAGTCTTACCTAGGCATTCCCCAAATCCAGTCTCTGACAGTGAAAGCCCCCCCTGTTCATGGGAAATAAGAAAAGAATCAATAAAGGACTGTGCCTACTGCTGTAATCGCTAATCCTCACCACACTCTCTCACACACACAGAAAATATTTTATGTAGCCCAGCAATGGTTAAATAATAAAAATATCTGCACCCTATGTGTCCAAGGCATCCACCCTAAATTGCTGCAGAATAGCTTTATTTGAACATAATTCATCAGAGACAGTGTAAGGAAAGGGAAGAAAGGTTTCAGGATTTATTTTTTAAAGAGCACAACCTCCTAAAATATATTCTCTTGGAAGTCTACTGTGTCAAAATCAGCCAATAATTTACCTCCAGCAGAGGTGTGAAGGCCTTGCTGACACAGAGAACAAGTAAAAAGACAAAAAAAAAAAGGGTGAATGCATCACCCAGTACTTCTAAGAGGAACCTTTTACTTTGCATTTGTAGCTCCCTTTTGTGTTGCATTATGCCCACTACACGTGGCTGTGAAGGATTTTCAAGGATTTTAGATTTATGGAAAACAAAGTCCTACAGTGTCTACACACCCCATGGCAAGATCATCAACTGGCTTTGAATAATGAGGTGAAGCTGAATACACAAGCAGAGCCCTGAAAGATACACACTTGTGATACACAAGTGATTTCTTATTATACTGACAATTTATTTTATACTTACAATTCTATGATAAAGAGGATATTTGTTGAAGGTTGTCCTGCCTCACCAACCTCTGACCAGTAATGCTATATTATACTGTACTGTGCTATGCTGTGCTATAAAATACCACATAAGTTGTGAGCATCCACTCCTGTCTCGAATCCAGCATCACCTTTGACTGTACACAGCCAGTTTAGTTTAGAATTTTTTTCTATCCCAAGTTAATTAGCGTAGGGCAGGTTTGTGGTTTGGGTGGTGTATTTGAAATGTGGCCTGGAATCCTTGCAATATAATAATATAATGCAATGACATTTGGAGACATTTTAATTCATTTTATGAATTGAAAGAATGGGAGCTATTAAATAGTTCATCATGTGGCATTACATATAGCTGCTTAACACTGTAATAGATTATTGTGTAATAGCTGTGGTTATAAGGTTAGTGTACTTTTAGATAGTGGATCACATTATTACTGATTCTTGGGAAATGTTGGGACAATTGTAATAGGGTTGAAATATAGTAGCATTATTGTTATACCTGTAATCCACATATTCATTATTTTTACTCAATACCAACCACACATGCATGCTTGTCTACTTTACTTTCCTGAAATAAAGAATGTTTTCAATGCCCCTATCGGCAGGACGACATCATATGTCTGTGCCTCCCAAAACATTTTTGTCTCTGTTGAAAAATGATTCTGTTTTATGATGTGACAACGCAATGGTTAAGGTTTGAGTAGCTTTAGGCCCCAAAACAACTTGAAATATAATGGTTTGTGTTAAAATGATTACTTTGTTAAGGTTAGGGGAGCTTCATTGTCATGGTTACAATAATAATCACGTGTTTACAGTTGGGGAACGATTGTGTGTTGACTGTTAAAGTGTCCGATATTTTGGTGACCATCCATCAGCAGCGTAGATGCAGACTTTGTCGCTCTTTAATGTCACCTGACATCCTCATTTGCTACCGTCATAATCACTACGATCACTAGAGGGCTTTGTTACTTGCTGACGACTGATGACTGTCGTTCTTCTTGGGAGGACAGTCTCCCCTTAGTCTGAAACATGCAGATGAAACAACTGCAATACATTGTTTGCAAGGCTTTGACAAAAACAACCCCCAAACCAATACACATATTTCAGGATTAGGCAAAAATAAATAATCCAGACCAAAAATAAAATGAAAGAAATGTCTTACATCCTGAGCAAACTGAGATGCAACATCAATGGAGCATCAATGCAGACCAGATCTAGATCATTCATCCTCAGAGGTATCAGGTATGAGGAGACTTTCCCTTTTCATCTCATTTAGTGTTGACATACAAAAATTGCTCATTACAGCTTTAAAATAATTTCTTTTTGTAATACTTACCCTGCTTTCAGATTTACCCTGCATTTTAAGACCAAACATGTTAAAAGGGGAATGCTGAAATCTCATGTGTTTTTAGCTTTGTTTTTGTGTTCATTCATGCCATAATGAGATGCAGTTGCAGTATTTTGTTTCTTTATACGTTTCAGATATTTATTACCTTCTCTGCATCATTATTTAAGCTGCTGATTGTTTATACAAAGCTGTGTAATTTCCTCAACACAGAGCAAGTCACATAATAGCATTAGAATTTTTAATGCTTTTAAAAAAAAGACATGAATGGCAGCAATTTCATCCTTAGCTCCCTCTCATTAGTGTTTTAATCAGGACATGGTAATGGAGGGAAAAGAAGACAGGGTGCAGCAAGTCATGGAAATAATTTAGTGAACCTCCAAACAGCAGTATTACCTCTGTTTAACTGGTCTAAAACACATTTTTGGGACCAAAAGGTAATAGGATGATGAAAGAGACCCATTCAGAAAGTCCATTCAGCTACCAGCAATGTCTTCCCAAAAAACTTTTTATTAGTAAATTTTAGGTGATCATTTTAAATTTGAATTTACAGTATTTCACATATAGAAATCTAGATGCTCATAAATTATGTTATGATATGAAAAACCTGTGCATTTGTTGCCCACTTTAAACTTTCTTTTCAAATTTTGTTTCAGGGTAGTGCACATGCACATATATTAGAAATTCGTAAATCTGAAGCACTCAGACGTTTCTTGATGATGCTTGTAACTTTTTGAATTATCAGACTGAACAGAGCATTTTGAATAACCTTAGGCCCCGTATTTTATTCATCCAAATATGTATGCCTGCAATTGTCTGGGCATAATGTATGCATGAGGTGCTTTGGCAGGACCAGAATACAAAATATTGGAATACTTGGAACACAAAGGTCTTGAGTGGAAATCACAGTGGGATGGAGCAGTTGCAGACACACAGTGATGAGACTTCTAATAAGGGCTGTACGAAGTCAGCTCCTCACTCTCTGCAGAGATGTCGCCCGATAAGACAAAGTGGCTTTGACACAAAATAAACAAGGTGATTTTCATCTTTATACGATTTATCTTGAAAGCAGGACTGGCTTAACTGAAAGAAATAGACTTAAAAGACCTAATATATTTAAAGACATTTAGTTCAAGAGGTGACATTCATACAACAGTGATCTATATACAAAGGTGATGTATAAACAGCAGTGATGTCCAACCCTTTTTATACAATGGACCGACATACCTGTGAATGTTTGTATTGCCGCATGTAGCCACTGTAGATTTCATAGATGCTTACGTTTATTTTCTAGTGACTCTGACACAGAAGTTACTTTGATTTTTCAGGCTTTTGAATAGAACAGATTTCCATTCAGCTAAGCCCAGGCCCAGTGCCCTTTGGCTAATTTTCCAGGACTCCTGTGATTCCTGTGAATCTTCTTTTACCTAGACTACCTCATCATGATGACTGGACTAGTCAGCGACTGTTTTGTTTAATCGTTAAAGTCATTTTTCATGCAAAAATGCCTGAAACATTTAATGGTTTCAGCTTCTCAAATGTGAAGATTTGTTGCTTTTCTTAAATTGCAGTATAAATTGTAATAATAATAATAAATGAACTGATCATAATGAGCAGATTAATCCATAATGAAAACCAGTAGTTGCACTCAACTACAACTTACAAAATAGTTACAAATTAGCTCCACTTCAACATTTTGCAGCACTTTTACTGGTAATGGAGTATTTTCACAGTGTGGCATTAGTACTTTTACTTACGTAAAAGCAACAGAATATTTCCTCCACCACTGAATGTAGCATATAATTATAACTTATAAAGAAGGCATTGTGCACCATCTATTCATAGCTGGGCAGTCCTGCTGACAGAATTGCAGTGTGATTGGCATCTATTCATTTCCTCTGAACTGGGTACAGGCTAAATCAGAGTCAATCATTGACCCTTTCAGACAAATACCATGGACTGAATGATGCAGAGGATTAGCTGTCTCTGCCATTGCCTTGTTTACTCCCTGTATTCGTAAGCCAGAAAATGGCTGCATAAATTGCACAAAACCATTAATCACAGCATACAATTTTCTCTCCTACTGTAACCCCTTCCCAAGCAAAGGCTTCCATTTCCTGTGCAATCTCTTGACAGAAATCCAATCAACAGCGGATCATAATTTATTCACACATGGAGAGAGAATCCACTTCAAGCACATGAAGACATCTCATTATTTTAACACACACAAGTGAGACAAAGCCCACATTGTTGTCTTAGCAGGTAACAGAAAGGGATTGCGTTTTCAACTTGATTGACAGGAAAAATGGATAGGAAATATAAATCTTAAGTAAATATTCATTAGTTTTATTTCTGATTTTTTTTAAAAACTAATTGCTCTCTTTTTTTCTGGTCTGATCACAAGGACAACTAATCAGTTGCTTACTGACTGCTGGTCAGTAAGCAACGCTTGTGTTGACGGATATTAAGGCGACAATGATAACCCATTGAATGGAATCACAGGATTCCCTGTCTGGGAATTGTAAATGATCCTACACACTGTAACTGTGCAGGATCATCACTTCCATGTTCATGACCTTGAATGTTAGCCAGAATGGTACCTCTTATTGCTTTTGTTCCAGCACCAGTGTTGGAAAGATGGTGTAAGAAAATGTTGGATATGTATTGTGTTTAACAGCAAGTATTCCAGTAGTTTCAGTATAATGAGATATTGAAATGAGCTATTTTCACTTGAAGTTGAGTGATAGTTCACCAATTAACTGCTATTCAAGTAGTTCTATGTCCAATGTCCACCACAGAGACGGTTTTTTTCTTCCCTAGCTCTAGACTGAAGGAGATTTTTAACTGTTCTGAATAGTCTCTTGGAGGAAAAATATATAATATATATATATTTTTTGGCTGTGTTTGTTTTTGTTTTTAAGCAAAAGAGGTTTGGGAACTGAGGACTGGGTATTTAGCAGCAGCAATGAATGGATGGTCTGCCTGCCAGTTATAATAGATGGCTTTGTAGGCTGTTTAATGATGCCAAAATGCATTGCTGCATGAACTGCATATTACTCTCCTGGATGTGGTAAAGCCCGCTTTTAATCGCAAACTGCTCTATTTCTCCATTACTACAGGTGATTAATATATTATATTATATTATACTATACTATACTATATTATATTTCCAATGTAACTTTTTGGGTGTTTGTAATAAAGCACTACTGCTCCTTTTAACGTGAGAGGCTCACAACCACCCAGAAATCGACTTCTGGCCACTGCCAAAATTTTAACAATTCCATTTACAATGTTGTTTATTATTATTTATTTGAACACACATTTTATAGACTACTGTATTCTTATCTGAAAGGTACAGAGGCATTACTTTTTATAGTATACATTTTTTTGTGTAAATCTTAGCATTTTTTTGTTTATTTGGCATCACCAATATATAGGCAGCCTGTTTAGCAGAACAGTTTGCTGTTGTGACCTCTCAGCAAACCAGCTGACCTGTCAAAGTCAAGATTTTAAGAGGCAAGCTTTGTACTTACTATAGAAAGTCACATATCGGAGCACAGGGAAGACCTTTGACATGAAGTACTACATTCAACTGTAACTCCTCTTGTTTATTTCCTTTCTGTACTTTCAATATGTGTGTACAAAATATTTTAAGGAGACACGTTTGTTTGAATGTATGCAACAGCAGCATAAAGAGATGTGATCTACATTCTCCTGTGGAAAAGCAGTTTGTGGAGAGGCTCCACACTGAAAGATATTTAAATGTTTAGGCATTGACGAAGAACTGAAGATTGTAAAGTTGAACATGTTTGGTTGTAAGTGGAGGCTAGGCACTGATTGAAAGGAAATCATTGTGCATTTAAGCTGAGTGTGAGCTAAGGAAGTTATTAAGTTGCTTTTTTTTTCTTTTTGTCTATCTCTCTGCAGTGTGGGTTGTTCATCAGCGTGAGTGATAATTGTGTATGTGCTTGATAAGTGCGTTTACTGCACCTCTGGAATTAACAAATCAACTGATGCATGAAATAAACAAAAACCAGACTATGATATAGCTTCTCTTTCCCAGCAATTACCAGGCAATGAAATGTAGCATTCATAATCACATAGATGCTAGCACACATCACTAACCTTCCATGGCTTAAACTCCCTACAACTTGTCAGGAATCCAAGATTTAACAGATTCATGCACCACCGTGTTAGAAGTGAGGACTCAGGATCAGGATCACGATCAGGAGATTTTCAACATGTAATGTTCTACTTTTCTTTAATTGGGGAGTGACACATACAGTATGGTTCCCACACTTCATTAAATTAACTGGACTACAATTAAGTGAATTACATCATAAACACTTTTCCAATCACATCAAGAGATTTGAATGTTTTATGCTGCCAATTTATGCAAAAAGGGGACATGTCTCATTGCACTGCCAGCAATAATAAGTATATTGTGCAATGTGCAGCTGTGCCTCCGCAATTGAATTGTGTCTCTGCTTTGAGCTATGAGAGAGAAAGGAGACTGAAAACCGTTTAAACTCACACCTCTATTGATTTATCCTTTATTGCTTGAGATTTATGAATTATTGTAAATCTGATGGTGTCTCTCATAATACTGCCACAGGCTTTTTAAATCAAGCTGACAGGCTTATTATTGAGCTCCGGCAGAGAAGGCAGCGTAGCATGGAGGAGTGTACCATCCCTGATCACGGAGGAGAAAATATTATCCCACACTCCCTTGTGGTGAGAAGTTGTTGCACCAAAACTACGTCCCCAAACAATTACCATGGCACTCACCATCACTCATACCAATGAAATAGCAGTGGCCTAACAATAATGGAATCTAGAGCCACTCAGACTGTAGATCAGCCCCACCAGCTTCGTTGGTATTGTATGACTTCTCTGACACACTAATAAATATTATAACAGTACTGTCACACTTTACAGAACGCCGTGTATGCATTGGAATGTGTTGGATGATAATTTATATGGATTTAAGTAATGCATTAATAATAAATGCAAACCATAAGGGAACAAAGTAAAAGGCAATGCGTGGGGTTATGGCCACTTTTCTCTTGAAGTAACAAACTGAAAATAACACTGCAAGAGTGTCTCCTAAACAGCAGCACTCTGCAGGGGGGAAAATGATTCACCATTGTTAGATGTTTTGGTATCCTTTACTGACTGGGATGTAAAAATGACCAATTGTAGTTGAATTTTTGACACTTTGTTTAAAATAAAGAAAACACGGGGAGAGAATGAATGCAGTCAGAAATGCATCCAATCACCATCCATGTTTGCACAAGTAAAGAATCTGAAAAGTGACTCTTACATAGCCCACCGCGTTACACTTGAAAAAGCCCCCAAAAGCTCGTCTCAGAAGAACAGCCTAAGCTGCACGCCTCATGAATAAAACTGTGGTCTTTAAAATGTCCTTCTCTCACTACTCTCTGTCCTTCCACTCTGTATTTTATGAAGTATTTTTAAAACAGCCATTACGCTGAAGTAGAGGGAATATGCCTTGGTTTCTAATGCACCAAGTCTACCTGATATCTGATATCTCTGGCACCACGGAAAACGAAAATGTGTCTGTATTTTTGTGAGCTGCCACTCAGTTTTATCAGAACCACTCAGCAGCCCTCACAACACTGTTTTGTGTTTCTTTTTGTCAATTCTAATTTATGAGCTCAGACTGAGATTAAACTGATTCAAATAGTCTAAGATTCATATTCCAATTTAGGAAACACTGCAGATAAGATAAGACATTATAGAGAGAATAACATTAAACAATTTGGACACAGTTGAGAGCCCTCACTCCCTTTTTTTCCCATCATGAGTTGGTAATGCCTAACATGGCATGCCAGCGACATTTCAATCCATTCCTAAAATATAAAATGGTTGCTCGGGTTCATTTGAAATGATGACAGAAACATGATGAATTCTTACTGTTGGAAACATTTATCTGCTATGAGATAAGTGTGGCATTTTTGATTAATGCTGAGGTATATTCAGTTCTGTAGTGTCAGTGCTTTGTGCTGTGGCTTTAACTATTAGTAGATTAGGTTGTAACTGTATATCTGCAGAGGTTCACTGTTGCATGGTCCACATGACAGGCTACAAAGCTGTCAGACAGAGATACTCAGGAGGCCTGTGTGGTTTCCTGTAAATTGATAAACAAGCATGCTAATCAATCACTTGTCATGCTGATAATATCACTGATGAGATTCCTCCCCTGGATTTGTCATTTAATTTTACTGAAACTTTTGTGGATTATTTGACTCATGATGTACTAGCAATGTCAGCTTGGTGTACTGCAAATAATATTGGTTTGTATTTTGTCCTCGGTTGCCAGGCCATCATTGCGTTTTTTAGCCAAGTTAGAGTGACTCTAGGGATGGTCCACCACTTTGGTCCAGACTGAAATATGTCAACAACTATTGGATGGATTGCCATGAAATTGTATACAGGCATTCATGGTCCCCAGAGGATGAAACCTACTGACTTTGGTGATCCCCTGACTTTTGCTTTAGCGCCACCATGAGGTGGACATTTTTGGCTTTTGGTGAAATGTGAAATGAAACTCTGGTGATCTCTCTGACTTTTTATCCAGCACCATCATCAGAATATTTATTTGTCCAATACTGTACTTTATGACCCATCAGCCTCAGCTGTACTTTGTTTTTAGTGCTAACTAGCATTAGCACACAAAACTAAGACGGTGAACATAGTAAACATTATACCTACAGCTTGCACTGTCATTGTGAGTTAACATACTGTGCCTATGGACTCACAGAGCTGCCGCCGTGGCTGTAGACTCTTTTTTACTGGCAGGTTAAGTAACACTTCACAGTAATCACAATAATTCAACATGACATACATCTACTAAGTACTATTTTAGATAGCATAAATGAATCCCTGTGATAATTATAGCTGTGTTAATACATATACACAGACACTGTGAGCAGCGGTTTCTACTTTACCTCATGAAGAGCCATATGTTTTTCCAGAAAGTGAGTCACACACTATACTAAAGCACAATATGTCACAGATGTATTTTTAAATTAGGTATAATTGTGTTGAAAAAGACTGTGCTAAGATTTTCAGTTCCTTCCTCCCGTCTTGCACAGGAAATTATGTAAGGAATACCTACCCAGATATTGAAAGGTCTTCTATGTGCATTAGTAATCACTCTGTCCTTTTTTCCCTGGGTCAGCCACATTGCTGGGGGTAAAGCAGCTGAATGCTGATGGGACCAAAGCAGTGCCACAATCCCATTTGAGCAGTCACTGGTACTTTGCCTTAAATGCTTTTCAATCTGCTGGAGATCACATTAGGCGGCTCCTTCTTATCGACTCATCTAAAGAGTTTATGTCTTCATCTAATTAAGGACAGTGCTTCCTTAATAGCTCAATGCTTAGGCTGAGTTATTTCATAAGTGTGTAGCTTGGCCAACAGTCCACTATGTACTACTCCACTGTCAGCTTAAAATGATACTTATAATGCTACAGTTCTGTCTAGTGTCATGGCAATAACAGACAGAAAGTGTCACAGCTATAGTAAAATAATCATCATTATCTCCTTAGTTTATCATAATTCTAGTCAATACATGATTAAACACTGACTATTTTGTCTATGTAAATGTTCTGTAATTCTATCCTGGACACTCTCTCTCCATATGTACTGTCGGCTTACAGTGGTGAGTGTCAGTTTCGTGACATATTGTATCCCCTACCTGGGAGACTTAGTGAAGTTGACAGGCTCACAGTTCAGGCAGATATGAGATGGGTCCAAGGTGTCCACTGCCAGGGCCTGCCAGCTCAGCCTGTTTCCATGCTGCTCTGTGTGTCACGAGGGCAAGCCTCCTATTTAGACAGGGGAATGAAAGATGGGGCTGAGATGTATTATGCATGTGAATGCAGGGGAGGCAGGCATCTGCACTAACAAGCCAAGTCACTTTCACAGGACAACACACGGGCCTGTCTTCTCCCTTCACAAATATAGACTGGATTCCTATGGAACACTGCAAGGAACACTTCTTAATGTTTTTGTTATTTAAAGTGTAACTACACCCTCAAATTCAGCTAGAACCTGTTACGTGGTGTCTAGGAAGAGGACCCAAGCGCAGACAGTAGAGGAGGCGCAAACAATTTCAACCATTTATTTAAGCTTACTTGCTGGTACACATAGGCAGGCAAGTCCAGATTCAGCAAATCATAGAAGTACAAAACAAATGTCCTAACACAGGACCGAGAGATTCTCCCACAGGAGTACAGAGCACAGAACATGTCCTGCATCAGACACGCAACAAAGAACAATGAACCAATCAAGACCAAAGAACAGAGACTGGTATAAGTAAAGACAAGACTAACGAGGAAACCAGGGGCAGGTGAGTAATGGGGAACAGGTGAAGACACTCAAGGATAATGACACAAGGGTAGGAATACACAGGAAACATGAGACAAGACTACCAAATTAACACAGGAAACCGCAATAAAGATAACATATAACACCTCCAGATACCTATCGTGACAGAACCCTCCCTCCCAGCCAATTTAAAAAATGCAACGAGTGAGGGAACAACAACTGTAGGACGTGTGGCCTCGTGGCTTCATAGTGTGGGGAGTCTTTTTTATATAAATTTCATAACGTAGATAGGTCCCAAACGGATGACTCTATGTCAGCATTGGCCTTGCAGGTTCAGGGCTGATTTAAAACAGATGTTTTATACCTTTGTTAAGAAATGTCAATATGACTTTAACTTTAACTAATAGAAGCTCAGGAGTTACATTTAATGCTCTATCCTAGACAGAAGGTTTCAGGCCTTTCTTCATTGAAACAGTATTCTGGAACATTTAAAGTGATGTTTGGATTTTTAGGGGAAAAAAACTTCAATTTCAATTGTCACCACACACACACACCGATGACAGCAAGCTACCATGCAAGGTGCTGGCCTGAGCAAGGAGCAATTTGGGGCTCAGTGTCTTGCCCAAGGACACTTGGAAGAACCGCCAATCTTGAAAATACAGGACTCACTTTTCCTCCTGAGCCACAGCAGCTCATTATTCTTGCTGTCATTTTTATTTTCATTGCATACATATTGATTACATGTTTTTTTTCAGACACTTATATTTGTATTTACAGTACACAGCGTAGCGAAACAGGAAACATGAGGAGAGAGAGGGGGTGACATGCAACAAAGTTCCCTGGTCGGGTTCAAAATGAGGACATTGGGGTCATGTGGTATGTGTCTTAGACCATTAGATCACCAGGACACCCCAAATTCTTTTGTTTCAAGGCTGCATGTGATCTCTTCCTATTATGTTTCTTAGTAGAAGTTAAATATCAGTTCCCTAACCCTAACCCAATTCAATTTTATTTATATAGCACCATATCATAACAGAAGTTATCTCATGGCACTTTTCATATAGATCAGGTCTAGACTTTACTCTCTATAGTATTATTTACAGAGACCCAACAATTCCCACCATGAGCAAGCACTTAGGCGACAGTGGCAAGAAAAAACTCCCTTTTAACAGGCAGGAACCTCCAGCAGAACCAGGCTCTGGGTGAGCAGTCATCTGCCTCGACCATCATTTGAAGTTGCTGAGTATTGAGTATTTTTTGGGGGTTTCTTAACCACTTCTTTTAACAGCATTTACTCCAAATGAATGATTAATCTAAATGCGCCATGAACTGAATGTATTTTACTCCCCCTGCAGCCTAAAAATAATGTTAAGTCTTACATTAAGTAAGACTTCCAGTTGTGAGCTTTCAAAAAATTTAAAATATCATTTCTTTAATTATTATTTGAAGCAAATAGGCCTATAGAGAGGAGGTATGCACCTGAGGCCAGTGCATATATTGGCAAACAATAAAAAACATTATGTAAAATAGAAGATATTTCACAGTTAATCATCAGTCATCGATTTTCCTCATCACACTGAGTTTCTGCTGCAGCTATGTAGTGAACTCTGTATGTTTGCAGGGTTTTCTGTCAACCAGTGATCCTCCCAACCACCCTATCTGTTACTCCTTTTTGCTGCCCTTGCGCTGTATGCTGGTTCCCTCTTCTACCACCTTGTTGACGCCAGTGTCAAAGACCTGTCTATCTCTCAGGAATCTCTGAATTGTCTGCATTTTATACAATAGATCGGTTTCATGGATGAGATCAGTGCCAAAGAGCTTTTACACATTAATACGAAACATCTGCATTTTTCTAACTTGTCTGTACTTGCTCTTGGTTGGCTTCCATCAATAAACGATTTTTGTAACCTTCCAATTGGGCAACTTGGCATCACATTTATTTAATAAATAACCCTTCATCTGAACAGCATTCACTTGCAGAATGGGCCGTGTCCCAAAGAAGGTTGTTGATAATAAAAGCAGCAATAAACCAGCCAGTCTGTCATTAAGGGATTGTTCAGAAGAGGAGCTAATCCTCTCGTTCTTTTTGTCGTTTTGTTGAGCCTGTTGCTTGTGCTGTGGGCTCACTCTGTTCTGTGACTGCAGATCAGCTTCTCATTTAGGTCATCCTCATCTGTCTGATCTTTATGTTTTACCTGTGTCAATAAAAACAGAGGAAAGCTATGCTGCTGGGATGTAAGATGGCATACCTTTAAAAAAACAACAATAACAACACTCTGTTGAGGAAGAAAGCATATTATCTTTGCTCAGTGGTCTGCTCATGTGATTTATACTGTAATCTTTCAGTTGTCATGGATACAGAGGTTCCTAAATCATTCAGTTTTCTTAAATCACTCCTTTTTTCCCATCATTTACAATGTTGACTGCTATGACAACTTATGGGGTCCTTTGGGATCAAACGCTGTAAAAACAGTTCTTGAACACAAATTCCAAAGAGTTCATTATCAGCTGTTTATATACTTTTTTTTTTTTTTTTACAAGAAGCTGTACAAACATTAATTCTGAAAGTATGAAACATGAACCTTAAATCAGTGTTTAATAATTGTGAAAGATAATGTAGATAGTATGTAACACATAATTTCATTTAATATAGGTTGCCTCATACATTTTACAATTGTTTTGTTTATATTTTTCTACTCATGTAGGCTGTTGTTATATTGATATTCCTCTTAAAATGTTTCTAAAGAGAAAAAGTGAGTCTTACTACTATATAGAAGGAGCACTGAGCGCTTTATTTCATTAAGGTGATAAAGTCGTGAATAATTAAGCAGCCAGTCTGGCTTTTATACCATAGCAGACTCATTTCAACCGACTTCAAAACATTGGACTGGCCCTATTCACAAGGCAGACCTCATATTAGAAACCTGTGAATGGCTCTGCATCAAATTATTCAGAACAAACACAAGAGCTGTGGAATGCCAAAATAGGAATTAAAAATTAATTTGTAGGGTAATTGTGATGCAAATTAAAGCGGATGTCTACCTCAAAATGAAATTCACATTTGCTATTCTTGTGATCTTGGAGCAGTATCCCAATTGCCAAGAATGATACAGTTTATGACTGATAGAAACATCACATGCTCTCTGATAGTACCAGTGGTGATTATTTGGGATATTTGTGAGCATTTTGTGGAAAGGATCAGTCCCAGACTGGAAAATGGAGCTCTGACTGAGAAACAGTCTTGCAGATTCCTCAGAGCTCAGATAACCACAAAGAAAGATCAAATATATTTTGAAGTGGACTTCCCAGTCAGTATTCTTGATTTGAGAGGTCTTTCTTACATGGTATTAGTATTCATGTCATGCATAAAAAATATGCCACAGGAGACAGCATTAGGAGCATATTGTACAGCCAAGTGAAAAATTAAACTCCATGTCCACTCTATTAGCTGTTCTCTATTAATGGGGGCACACACATTCATTGAGCAAACAACATCAATCAATGGTATCTGTGTTTCTGTGTTGGGTGGTAATTTAACTGGAACATGTAATTTGTAAAATGTATATAGATGATTAGGAATGGTTGCAAAATCGGGAATCTGGTAGTACACATCCCCAGATTCTGGTTGATTCTAAATGTGCATATCAACAAACAAAGATTAAAGCTTTGGAAGCTACAGTTGAGTCTCTTGTGTATGTGGCATCAAAAACGCTAAGAACGCACCAGACTAGACCCCACAATGCCCTCTCATAGCAGAGTACAAGGTCAAGGAAGTGAAATGGTATGCTGCCCTACAAAGCAACAGAGCAGAAATGCTTAAGTAATGCCTATGCAGTATGCAGTGTCTTCATTTTATGCTATATATGCTCCAAAAATACATACATACATAAATACATAATGCCTAAACATGCAGATACTATTTTGTCTTTGGGCAATCCTCAGGGAGAGCAAGGGGAAAATGCAGTATCTACAAACAAAACATGTTCTTTCAGCTTTTCTATCATTTTAAATTAGTTTACTTTTTTATTATGTTTAATATGTTTCTTTCCACCTGTAATATTAATATTTATACTGAAATTGAGACAGTTGAACCATAAAAGTGTATGAATTTCTTGGAGAGATGGCAGTTACAGCTACTCTGCTAAGCCAGGCACGTTACCTTCAGTTTAGCTAGTGCTACTGTTATTCTCTATCCAGGTTGGATTTAGTTACAGCTGCCTTATTAATGTGGGATAACAAACTAAATTATTAAGTTGGTTGATATTTTTCAAATACAGGAAACAGCACAGGGGAAAAAGCGTAAATAAGCTTTAGTTAAGGCTAGCTGTGGGGCCATCTCAGCAGCGAGCTACATGTTCTGTTGCACAGCCAAAGTAAGTTAGCTTCGTTTTTAGCTCTGTTTTGTAATTACATGCACATTTTAAATTATGTTTAATGGAAATCCGACTTCTCTATGGCATAATACATTTAATTCAGGAAAAAAAAGCAAAATATCTGACTCTAGTCTTACCTCAGTAACTAAAAATAAATTGGCTTTGTAGGCCAGCACTAACCAGTAAAATCAAAACAAAGAATAGACTTAAGTGGCGTATTGCTTTTACCATGAGAAACAAGTGAGTATCTCATTATAACATGAAAAAGTTACAATTAAAGCCTAAAGAGCAGACTACAGTAGATTGATCTGAGTGGGCATAGAATAAGAAAACACTTTGAAATAAGGGGGTTGCGCAGTAGAAAGAATCTGACCTCTTAGAGGTAGTGTCAGTTCTCATTTTTCAGTTGGAAAGACACAGATGGAGAAAAGTACTCAATAGTCAGTAGAAGAGAAGGTTATTCCACATTGAAGATTATTTTTAGCCCTTGACTAGGTTTTGTGTGTCAAGTCAATGCCATGTCAACATTGAAAAACTCAATCACTTCTCTGTAATAGTAGTAGGAATTATTCACTCCACTCAACTGATTCTACGTTTGAAAAAGTGCAGTCGTTTATTTTCACTTAATGACTAGTGTAATCATTGTATGCATCGCGATGACGCGCTGTAATGTGCCTCCCATCGAGACTTTACAAAAGCATCCACTGGAAACCTCATTAACAAATGTTGCAAATGCAAAATTATACAAAAAATGCAGATTAGTATAAAAAATATCTTGTATAACCATGTTCTCATTATAATGAGACATTGACCTTGATTTTTCTTTAAAGAAATGCAACAGACTCCTTTCTTTTGTCATGTTGGCAGTTATAATGGACAACAACAGGGCCAAATCTTGAATTTTGACCCTCAGCCATTGGCTGATAGCCAGCCTTTTATGTGTGTGCTGTAGTTCAACAATCAAAGTTTCAAGGGTCCTGTTATTTCCACTGCACTGTAGGCTTCTAAAAAAGTTTTATGTTTCACTTTACAGTACTTTCAGTCATCAAGTCCATGCTAAGTGGTTATAATGGTGCTATTATCTAAAATCAGTTTGTAGCGGTGAAGTGGTAAGTGGAAGCATTGTCTGACATGAGACGTAAGTGATGTGGACTTCTAGCAAGCACTGTGGTATCTGTATTTTTTATAATATGGACAGAATACTGATATATGTTGTGAAACTGAGGTCACTGGACAAGAAAGCTGGACTTGAGCATGTAGGGTCAAACGTGAAAAGAAATGAATGAAAGAATCTACAGTATACGCCATAATAAACTTTCAAATGTACTGACACTATACTGATTGACTATATTGACACTGTGCCACTGTGACAGCAGCAGATTGTTCCATGTACATGTACATGTATTGTGTAATAACATACAGCAATGAAGACCAGTCCACCATTAACTCTACTTGTGTAATAACGGATAAATCAGGATGCCTGTTGACCTTGTTTATTATGTAGATAGAGTATGCTGTGCCCTGGGGAAAATCTATTTGTCACAGTTTGCTCTCTAGTTCTTGTCATCGCTCTACTCGCTGAACAATTAGTCAACAAGTCAGGAATCAGTGGGTGTGTATGTTTGGAAAGTACTTTCATAAATGGAGAAGGGCATGAATATTAAAAGCATTCCAGATGCTTTGCTTGCTGCACCTTACACACACTTAACAGTTAAATGGGTTTGCATTTCATTTGCAGGCCCATTTGGAAGGCAGCGTCTCTTGTGGAGGAACACCTGGTCTTATTAGTATAGTGCACAAATCCACATTCTGCCATCTGCAGCAGTGATGTCAGCACCTCAGTGGGTAACTATTCCCACCTCTACATCTCCCAGAATCAGTGACGTTTGATGGAAGAAAGAGAGCTGATGAAGAGGGGGGATGAGCAGAATGAGATATAGAGGAGATGAAAATCCCTGCAGTGAGGGAGTTTTGATTCTGCTAGAAGCCAGCGCTCCCATGAGAAACAGTCTCTCAGCAGCAGGGGTGGGAAGGATGGAGAGGGGCCATGTGCAGTAACTCTTCTGTGTGCTTCTGGCTAATTATCAACCCAACAAAGAACAACCAGCTGTTCACATCCACCACACACTATTAGACTAATATCACGCATTAGGATGAGGAATAGTCGCCTGCCATCTCGGAAAGGAGAAGCATTCATAACAACTGATGGGTAAATTGACATTACATATCTTGAAGTGAGGCATGCAGAGGCAGGGGGAATCCCTGAGAAGCACAAATGACAATTTTGTCACCTATAGGTGGGTGTTTTAAGATTTTTAATGCAAAGTTTGGAACGGACTAGGACATAGGACATAATGAAGATATGAGGTAAATGAAGCAAGTCTGTGTATGTGCATCTGCGTCTTTGTCTGCATTATTTGCACCAGAAAAAATGCAAAAAAGAAATTGTGCTCACCTATTTACCAGTATTAGGCTATCCTGAAGTGTTTCCTGAGGAATGCACATATGTTATCAGTCTCTAAACCAGCAGATAACTTAGAAAAATATCTCTGAATTAAACAGCAACAACAAGTCCACGTCATTTCCCATCAGCTCTGGTTCAAACCTGGTTCATTCCTGGAATTAAAGGGGACATATCATGAAAAACTCACTTTTTCAGTGTTTGTGTACATACATTTGGGTATCTGGGGTGCCTACCAACCCACAAACTGGGAAAAAAGACAACCCAGTCAGTGTTTTGTGGGCTGCATATTCTGTTGAATTCTTTTTATTTGTATTTATTTTAACTGCTGCTCTGTTGCTGCCACAGCAGCTCGGTGTTCTCCTTCTCGCCTTTGGTCGGCTTTAATGAGGGTCAGACATTACACAGTAATGTACAGTATGTAGAAACCGTTTCCATCTGTTCAACTCTTTCTTTTCAAGCACAACGTTATCACACAGCATACCTTACAGTCCTTGTTAAGACTGCAGATGTCAGTGATCAGCTATTTCAACCTCGACTGCACAAGACAGATTTTCACAGCATGTTAAGACACGCCTCAACAATGATAATACAGTTAATTCTGGGATTAGAAGACTACAGCTGATTTACTGTTCTATGGTTATGGTTCTATGCAGAACTGTCCATATCAAATTCTAGTATCATTGTGGTCACAGAAATGAAATGTACCCCATTCATAGGAAGTGAGTATTTCATTCAAAGATCCATGCCAAAGTTGTCATTTGGAGGCACTAATATTGGTGGTTTACAACACTGGTGGTTAATAAATCATGTAAGTGCAATAAAAAAGAATAACACAACTATCTTTAATCATAGCCTGGCAATGAGATTTACATGGACGCAAAACTTAAATTGTTTCCTTATTACAAGCATTGTAAGTTGCTGTGATAACAACGGTGGGAACTCTGCCTGAGACAGCACAGGCCACAATTCAGTAGTCCACATCCCCAGGTGTTAGTGTAATTGTAGATGATTACCGTTCGCTCATGACTGACACCCTTTGACAGCCTTTGTATGTAGTGACAATCAATCTAATTGGCTGCCAAATTCTGGGAGGCATTACACCCCCCTGGTGCCCTATGAGTATTGTCAAATCTGAGGAAGTTCGTGCTGTAACACACCATGCCACTGTGTAAAGCCAACTCAAAGCAGTCAATACTTGTAATCATTAGAACATATCCCTGAGCAGCAGTAGTGCTCAGACTGTACAGGAAGTGGATATGGGTGTCACATATGCAAATTAATTTCAATGATTGTCACAAATGATTAGAATAATGCTACACCCACACTGATTGCATGTCATTTAAGTATCATGAAAGTGGAAATTGTACAAAGCGAAACAGGGCTGATTGTGACATTTAGTGATAATACTATGAGTCTAACAGAGGTTTTGTCACATCAACTCTTCAAGTTACAGATAAATATTTTACAACAATACATTTTCTCGCTGTTTCCATTTTAATATTTGCATTGCTAAAAGATTAAACAAAGATGAATGTACACATCTGGACATCCGTTTACAAGAGTAAGTGGCAAATGGGTTTCAAACTAAAAAACAGAATGATATATAACACATATTGTTACGTGGCCAAGTGTCCTCTAAGGAGCGGAACAAATAGCAGCATATAAGAGAGAACCAGGACGAAAGTAACACTTTTTTATTCTAATGTAATTTACACAACAAACAAGTGACAACCACCACACGGAATTCTGAATGCTGGAATACAAAGTCAGTAATTTATACCCAAACCTACGGATCTGGTCTGTCCAACAATTTGCACAAAACCTTTTAGTATGCTCTACATTCTGTCTTGTTTTGTCTTATATCACTTTTGAAAGAACAAATAACATTCTGTCTCTTAGAAATAAAATGTTGAATTCATAAGCCACAAAACATACTCTACCCTTGCTCAATGCACTACACTCAGGGGTTTTGTTGCTACATCCTTGCTTGGTCTGGTAAGTAGCTTATGGTGGCTAATTTTACCAACTTTAGATAGATATTGAAGTGTAACTGGCATTACTGAGTCAGTTCACTGACTATGACTTTTCTCTACTCATGCTACTGTTACACGATTAAATATTTACCACTATCCTGTAACTGCCACTTGTGACCACAGTTCAGTAAATATTACATAGTCTTGCTTCAAGGTCGACATTTTGGGAAATAAATGTATTTGTTTTCTTGCCACGAGTTAGATGAGAAGACCAATACCAGTTTTGTGCATTAAGTATGAAGCTAAAGTACAGCTGAGTAGCTTAGCATAGCATAAAGAATCCAAGCAGCGGGTGTAGCTAGCTTCTTGTAAATGTCAAATGTTGATTTTCCTTTATGTCTTGATTTTAACAAGGCATTATGGTATCAGTTTTCAATAAAATTCTGTTCTGTTGTTGATGGTGTTATTGGTATTCAACAATGCATTCATTCATACACATATAACATATTACACTGTAAATCCAGTATAATTCATTTGATTCGTATGCCAAATTGTCCTTCCAGGCCTTCTCTCCACTTCAACTCTATTTGCATGTCTAAAGCAGCAGAGTCATTAAGAGGCAACCAACCACAGCGACACAGTCTCAGTGCTCAGTGCCTCCCTGGAGCTGCTGAAGCATTGTCAGCCGTTGGAGAAAGCGAATCAGAGAGTCTCTACAGGTCCCCTATGGGAGGAGAAGAGAGCTCTTATTCTAACTTGGTGGAAAATGCCAGCACCCACAGGGGCACCGTTACACACAGTTGGGATAATAAGTATCACAGGGAGACCTGCGATCCACCAGCAAACTGAGACCAGAGCATGGGTTTCTTCTCCATTCACCGTTGCCACCAAGCAGACTCATCCCAAAAAGCCAATGAATCTCTCTCAACCTTGCGTTAGAAGGGCTATTTGAATGTCTGAATCAGTGTGCCATGTAATACAGGATGTGGTTTATAGGACCACAGGGGAAAGTGGATGGGGTGAAACAGTGTGGGGCTATAAGTTGCACTCTCTGGAAGGCAGGCTTGAATTGAAACACTTAGGCATACAATCCACACAGCACACAGACTACAACAAGCTTCCAGTTTGAATTTATTACACTGTTTTATACTTTCCTTAACCACGCAGTTTCCCTTTTTGTTTCCCATTACATAGCTTTGAGGTTGTTAAAACCATCTTATCCTTCACTGTCTGACAGTATCATATTGTATATTCTGTATCTATTTGATGTTTACATGAGTGAAAAATTCAAACACATGTCTTTTATGTCTAGCTACTGCGTGATATTACGGCATACAGATCAAAAAAAAACTTTCCTACTCGCTGCATGCTGTGTAACAACAGTGTCAATCCACATAAACCTGTACCACCTCAGGCTACTGAAAGTACAGTGTTGTACCCCAAGTAGGCCTACTTTAAAACATATACAGTGACATATATTGGCTATAAGCCTACAGTATGTTCCTGACAATAGTCAATAGTGGACTTCTGTTTGTTCCAAAGTAAAAAGACAAATGTACCCCGTAGTTATTTAGTAATCGTTTTCTTATATCCTATTTTTGTTTTTTATTGTCTGTACCCCTCTAGTGTTGATAAGTAGCATATGGTCATTTTGAAATAAATCATAACATTTATAAAATGCTACAGAACTCATTACCCCATCTTCCCCTAAACTTCTAGCTTTGTTGCTCAGTAATGATCATACTGCCCCCTGTGAGATTAGAATAGGTACCTGTTAAGAAATACCTATATATTCTTTTTGAATTCCAAGATTGTTACCCCCTTGTTCCCTAACTTCACATCTTATTCCCTTATTCCTACATGTATGTATCGATATGTACAGTACTGTTACACTGTTAGTACAAAAAATTACACTGTAAATTGGGAAGAATTACGCTGTACATCGCGGCCCATAATCTGAAGTGTTACCGAAGTGTCTATAAAATCAAGATGATTTAATTGCTAATACATTCATTATAATAAGATGACTAAATTACTTCAGTGACTCAAAGCAGAATCTGCAAGACTTTTTTTAAGTAGTCTGTGGATCAGCCAGAGAGGCATGAATTCCCATTGTTACGCAGTCAAATCAGCAGGGGATTGCAGGAGCTCAAGCCAAGGATTAAATTTGTCACAGTAAAATTGTACTACTAGTGTTAATTTAAAGGCACAAACAGAATACTTAGCAAGTGAGAGGCATAACTGCGTTGTTAAACATGAATTTCACTGCTAGAGACACTAGCACAAAGCCTTCGCTTTATTAAGTGTAACCCATTTCCATGGAAGAGGGGAAATGTATGCTTCACTAACACAAAAGTCTTGATTCGCCTGAGGCCCACCTCCCGTCCTATTATCTGTTTCTTCTCTTTCTGCTCTCTCTCACTTGCTTCAGCTCACTCTGCTTTCTCCCTCTCTGGCATTCAGTGTAATACGTTAGCGTGAATAGCTGTGACCGAATATAATGCTCCAGACCTGCTAGCAGGCTATAAATGTAGCCCTAATGGCTAAACCATTCTAACATTTGGTACAGACTCTGCCGCAGTGAATGTGTTGCTGCAGGAAAACGGAGGTGGTAGAAGGCAGGAGGTAGGGGGATGAAGAGCTTCCTTTCCATTAGCTGATTGAATTGGAACCCAGTCCTGTGGGCTGGGTATTGTTTGCCTCACATCAAACACAACTGAGATGTAAACACCTCTGTTAGTGGGCTCAGGAAAATGTCATATGAAAGCACCATCAACAAGACTACTTCACCATCCAGCAGTAAGGCACGGGTAGTCTGTTAATAGAGTCGGTTGCTCTAGTACATTTCTCAGTACCGGTGTTGTTTTGTATCATCCACCCCATGTTTTTTGTGAGCCAGAGTGAAGGCCTAATGGACCATGGCGTGCTGCAGTAGACAACACATCTCACATTAGGATCCAACATTTACCCAAGTGCAATGTCAGATTTAATAAATGATATATATACTTGTTCTGGCTCCATTGCGGAGAGTGGTGGGAGAAGTAGTAGGAAGATGAGAGGCTTTACGAAACCATAAGTGTTCCTTGTCTTTGTAACCAGGTCAACGGCCAAGATGTTTCTGTACAAAGAGTCTGGGAAGGGATGTGGGTAGGGGGGTTGTGGTGCATAGTGAAGCACATAGTGTAGTACAGACTGGATAATGCATGTTTTTATCTGACAAACGTGTCTTGGACAGGGTCTGAGAGAAAGACATGCACTGGGTTCTCCCAGGCAGGCCTTTAGGCACCACAAGGTATTCCGTTGGGTGTCATTAATAGTTTCCTAGTCTGACACAAAACACATCCGCTTGTGGAAGAGGCATGATTTGAAGGGGAAACGAAGTCAGAGAGAGAAACCCAGTCTTGTTAGAGTGAGGTGGAAAATGCAGCCCACACATGCAACTTGATGAAGTCAAATGCAGATTTTAAATGATGAGAGAACAGCAGCCAACATTAGAGGTGAGAAATGCAAACACCATATGAAAATGTACTGAAAATATAGCTTCCTCCTTTCTGTATTGAGTCGAGGAGAAAAGTTAACAGTGCAACCCTCAGTTTGCCCTCGTGCGTTTGCCTGTTAAATGTTTCAGCTGACACAGTAATTATGCACTTTGCGCATGTTACCAGGAGTTTGACAAACCCCCGCTTGCCACAGGTTTTGTTGTGATTGCAGCTTTGCTGGCATCTGCATTTCAAACACCTGCCACCTTTTAGAGATAACTAACCCCCGCATGATCCCTGTCAAAGGCACTGGCTGCACTGTCTCACAACCTGAGTGACTTAGCACTGCACTGAGATGTTATATGCTGTATATTTAGTCTAATTATAGAGATCATATACTTATTATGATTCACATTTTCGAGCCTTTCTGGGACTAGGAAAATAATTAGCGGAGTGTAGCTGACAGGGAGCTGGCTAACACATTGCTCTTTCAATAGAGTATTAGTTATGCAGGTTGAATGTCATCAAGCCTGAGTTTGATGCTAAATTTACTTAACAAATTTTACCAGAGAGCAGGCTTGCTGTTTGCCGCCCAGAATCATATCCAGAAGAGAAGAGGCCCAGCATATGCCCATGCATTAATGAGCATATACACTAATATATTTAGGACATCTTCTTGATGTTGAGCTGCAGCCCCTTTTTGCACAATCTTAGCTGCCTCAAACATTTAAAGTCTCTCTCTAATGTGTCTGCTTCTCTTTACGTCCATCTCCTCCTCTGTCATTAGGGGAGTTAATAAGGGAACGTGGGATGGTGGGTTTTAACTCAGTTCACCTTATCAGTTGATGCAATGCCCCTCCTTTTTTTCTTTTTACATACATACGTGAGATGATGTTTATTGTCCAGTCAGAGATCATACCTGAAACCATACCTGCGCTGCAAGGATGTTCTGAATATTGATCTCTGTATATGACTCTGTACACAGATAGCCATATAAATCTTTTTAAAGCAGTTTTCAGTCAGGTAGAAAATTATGCGGAAAATACCCAGAATTCATGTCTTGACCCAGCATGTGAATGCATTTTGTTAATTAGGCTGTTTTAGTTGGATCTGACCTTCCATGATGGGTCAAGGTGCAGTAGATGTAACTATACCACTGGTAATATTTTATAGAGGTTGGTTTTTGACTGAGTTACCTTGGGGATTGACAGCTGTTTCAAGTAAAAGAGCACCTATAAAACTGCAGGTTTTAATCATTACTCACATAAAGGCCATGAACACTTAGTTATATTTGAACTAAACAGGCCATAAGGTTGCAGTGGATAAGATGTGTATGATCCCTCATGGGGATAACTAATTAAGTGTCTTTGGGGTCTCACTCAGTCATCTGTTCTCAGACTGAATGTAGTCAGGCAGTGGCCCCTACGGGCTACCATCTGTAAAACAAAGCTGATGCTGCTCTGCAAAGCCATGCTGTATTTTTATGTTGTGTAGGGGCTGAGAAGTCAGACCCCCTTTTCGCGTTTCACCGTAGAATACAAATGGGTTTCTGTAAACTGTGCTGCAAATAATGAGTGACTCAGGGAAACAAGCTGCAGGTCATGTGTGAAGACACTCTGGCGCGCACAGGCACACGCGCGCACGTATGCAGACACGCATGAACAGGCGCGCGATGACACGAACATGCACACGGGCGCACCCGTTTACAAGGCACTCACACACATTTGACAGATCTAGCCTACCTCCCCCAATCTACCAGCTGCTCCTCTAGGAACCCCGCTGACAACTGACCACTTATTTCGTCGTTTGACTTGATTTTAGCCTTCAGCTCTTGCCGGACCAGTTCAAGACATGCAGCTGGAGTTGTCCTCGGATCGTGGGATGTGAGCGTTGTTGTGTCTGTGGGTGACAGAGGGGGACAGGGGGCGCTCTGCTCTGCTCAGTGCAGGACGCAGGAGACAGTCGCTCTCCAAGGTGCTGAAAGTCGGAGCGCTCCCTCCTCAGTCTCCCATGAATGCGACCGAAAATCAAACACTGACTGGCTTCAATCCCGTTTGGTTTCATTTTTTTATACTCTAAACTTCTGCCCTTCTGGATTTTTATTTTTTATGCAACCGCTGGATGTATACACACACGTGCAACAAGACAGACTGCTGCTTTCTCATATTCACCTGCATCGTTGGGAAATATTGAATTGACTCCGGATTCTCAGGGAACGCTATAGAGGATTTTTTGAGCTGTTTCTCTCGGTCTCTCTCTCCGTACCGCATGCCTTCGGACGTGAACTGTGATATTGTCTCAAAAAGGTGAGTCCGATGAGGATGTTCACGAAGCAGACCTACTTTTACGTGGATATCATTTTCTTTGCACTGGAAAGAGGGGACCATACCTCCAAAAGGCTGGTGTTTAATTGCTTTTAAACCCACCATCGCGACCGAGAGGGGGGATTATAGTATCTTGTGGAGTCTGGAGAATATACCCTGTGGATAAAGTGAAGTTTCCAATAGGCTAGGCGACTATCTTTAATCTGCTCCAGCCCTCTATGTGTTGGGCTCTCTGGCTTCACACTAAGTGGATATCAAGCAGTTTCAACGCGGTGAGTTTGCCCTATCGTTTAATATGCATCCCTGTTGCCAGACACGCAGCACTTTGAAACCAAACGATTCCAAGCCAAGGGGAAACGTTTATTTCCCGCTATAGCCTATACTGTCTGGATTCTGCTCTGTGGTTTGGGTTAAATCATTGCGCATTTATGATTCGGGACATTTGCATGTTGCATGGTTTATTTAGTAAGAACAGGTTAGTGTAAGTCCAATGTCTGAGCAGTAATTTGTAAAATTATTGGCTTCAAGAGAATTTGAAATAGACTAATAGGTAGCCTACCTGTTGTCTCTGGTCGCTCTCATAGAGTTTGAATTTGTACAAATATAGCTCATAGGTTGGGTTTTATTGAATGTGGAGAAGAATACTGTGAGAAGCCCACTCCACCCACTTCAGATATGGATGGTGTAACCCTTTCATCTGTTTTTGAACGTTCAGCTATTGGTGAGATTTTGCACAAAGAGAATGGTTTGAATCTGAACACCACCCGCACCACCACACACGCGCACATGTTGACTGAAAGCTTCTTATGTCAACAAAGGTTTTTGTTTCCTTTCAGGAATAATTGCATTAGCCTGTTGAGTAAGCTACATTAGGGATTCCCATTTGTCTCTGGAGATAGAAAAATAATTAAAGAAACTTGAGTGATTCCTATAAAGACAACCGGTTGCAGCCTTAGGACAAAATATACACAGGCCAAAGCAAACATTTTTAAAAAGTATTTGGAATGTGAGGTTTACTGGTTTGAGGATGTGCAAAACAACAGCAGTGGAATCACCATCCATCATGTCATCTCTTATTTTTTCCACTGCAGCCCATTTCCTTAAGTGATGATGATGATGCTGATGATAATGAAGCGCAGGACGGATCCGGATAGGATACCGGGAGCCTAGGGATGACATCTACACAATCTTGTTGAATGTGGATATCGATGCCGCGGCGAAGGATGGGCCCTCTCCCCTCGGCCGCCTTCGTGCTCCTGCTGGCCCTGAGCGCCGTGTCTCCGGCCTCGGTGGGTAACCCCGAGGATTACGCCACGGACGAAGCGGAGCGGACCGCCAGTGAAAACATCGTCTTCGATGACTACCGGGGGAAAGGGTGCGTGGATGACAGTGGCTTCGTCTACAAACTTGGGGAGCGCTTCTACCCGGGACACTCGAACTGTCCGTGCGTGTGCACGGAGGACGGGCCTGTGTGCGACCAGCCTGAGTGCCCCAAACTGCACCCCAAGTGCACCAAAGTGGAGCATAATGGATGCTGCCCAGAGTGCAAGGAGGTTAAAAACTTTTGCGAGTACCGGGGGAAAACGTATAAAATACTGGAAGAATTCAAGGTAAGACCCGAGTTCTAAGATCCAACCCGGATACATTTTTACAACAACCTCAGGTGCGTCAGCTTACACAAAACCAAGTCATGGCATAATTCTGGCACTTAATAAAATGTGTCTTCAACATTTCTAATGTGCACTAAACACCCTGTCTCATACAGTAGCAGGAGCATTTATGATTTTTAAAGATACTGTTTCCAATCTAATTGCTGGTATTGTATTTGATCTTGTCTTCCAGTATAATGATAGAATGGTTTATACACTATAAGATCACATTTAAATGACTTTAAGGGCTATAGTGCCCAACTGATGCTAATGAGTTGGTTCCATCTTGCCAGGCTGATTCAGTCAGTCGCAGTCAAAAGTCTGGATGCCACTAAAGCAGCCATCTTACATGGGCTATTCAGTTGTTTTAAATATGAACATGAACATCCCCTTGCACTAGACTCCACTATGTCTCATGGGAACAAAGGCCAGTGTTGAGGAATATTAAGTACAGTGGATCAAACACATACTGCTTTTGGTCTTGCAACTTGTTGACAACAATCGACTTTGATGGTATTTTTTGTTTAAAAATGGCAACACAGCTCAACAGCAGCACTGACCTGTGTTGGGGGCTTGTTAGGGTTTGGGATAGTGAGGCTTTGGGTTACTTTGACTATCAGTTTGCATGCATACTGTAAAAGTATCATTCAAATGTGTTTATTGGCCAAGGGCACAAAGATGGCTGCCTCCCAGAGTGATGTCATCCCCCCTCCCTGCACCATCAACTGAACATTCACCCAGCATTATTAAACAGATGCTATAACAGTATTTGAATGCTTTGATTTGTGGACACTGAGTCATTGCTGGCAGATTCAGTTTCCCTGTGTCTCCTGCAAAGGGAGCACTGTTTTTACCCATCAGACCCGTGTCTCAGAAGTTGTTATAGAGCATGACAGTACTGCCTGATTTGAAATGACACTATACGAGCATGGCAACTACAGTCTGTGTTTAAACTGTTGCTGCCCATGAGGAAACCTCCTCATTCAAATTCCTCACAAGTGGATTGGGGCTGTAAGTGATTGAAATGTAATATGAAACAATGCGGGCTAAACAACAGTCTAGTTCTATGGTTAATCACAGCACGTATTCCTGTCTGTGCAAGTATATCAGTAACCAGTTAGGATTAGTGTGTCCATTATAGTTGTCGCCACATGTTGCCACATGCTATAAACCTCCAATGGAAAACTTCATTATGTTTAAGATCTACTGTAATGATTTGAATCAAGAGCATTCAGGACTTCAGTTAGCTTGGAGCCTCTTGTTTGTTTTTCATATCTATTATAATGCTTGGATTTATCCATTTCTGGATTTAACAATGACATGTTATGGCACAGTGTTAGAGGTAGAAAACTGACATCTAGTGAGGCAAACATTTGAGACAAGTCAGCAAACTGGTAGTATGATAACAACGCCAATTTCCTCTTTATTTTACAAAACTCTGAATTTTTCGAAAACTGCATGGCCTATTTCTTATCTCAGACTTATTCAGAAACTGATTTCTGTGGATAGACAGTTTTTTTCACAAACAGCCACCACTTTCCAGTTTAAAAAAGTGGATGCACAATTTTATGCACAACTTTTATGTTTATATATGTCAGTGAAGAAGACTGCTCAATCACTTCCCAATCATGTATATTGTGCAGCCAACTTGAAACGATAAGCACTTCAGAACTAAATGAATACTTTAAAAAGCATCTTCAAGATTAATTGGCATTGTCAGTGGCAGATTAGCAGAGTGTTCAGCAGTATTGGTAAACACTATAGAGATGCCAGAGACCAAACAATGTGTCAGTCTGAATAAGAAACAAATGAAACAGACATGCAATGTTACATCTGTTCAGGAAACATCTAATTCATACATGTCTACAACCATTTTAGAGCTTTGACAAAACTTGCCGCAACAGAATTTTACAAAACGTTCACCTAAAAACAACAACAGACGGAAATTTGGCTTCATGACTACTTCATGCTAGTTGAATCTATTAACGTGTACAAAACCCAAACGAGTGTGAGCACATTATTTCACCTACTGTGAGCCTTCTTCTGAGCTATTAAACATGGACATTTCATGTCTTCAGCCTTATAACGATATAAAAGAAACTATTTAGCACTTAAAATGCTTTGTAAGAAAAATTACTGGATTAAAAAATTTCCTATCAGACATAAAGTACATTTTATTCATATCTGCAAAACATTCAAGCCAACATTTTGCAATTGGATCCTGCTATAATATACTGTATATGAGTAGCATCTCATTATGGTGTGTTTAAGGTCTTTGGACTAAAAGCATGCAGTTAAAGCAGTGTTTGACAACTGTGACATATTGTGAAGTCGTTATGGCAAAAGTGTTAGCAATTAGTTGCCTATTTACACATCCAGCAGCCACAGAGCAACATTAGCATTCATTTTTGAGTTGTGTTTCTAACCACCTGATGAATATAATTCATATATTTACTCTTTTTTAGCTCTGTTTTTGGTCTCTACCAACTGCTGTGGAAATATCTGCCTCTTTAGCTGCTAAATGCTTCACTATGTTCACCAGCTAGTTGCTAACTGCTGTTTGGTATTGCACATTGTACAGTTGGTTTAACAGAGCTTGTTCGCTATAACTGCTGTTTGATGCAGCTTGAGATGAGGTTGATGAGAGCATTTACAGTGACCCAAAACATTAAAGTTGAAAGCCCTAAAACCAAAATAAATAGCTGAACAATGCTAAAATGTTCCATAGAGCTGAGGGGAACTGCAGTCTGTGATAATTCTCTGTGGGTGTGTCACTTCAAGAAACCCCTTTCACATTACACACAGTTATTTGACTCATTATTAATATAAAAATATTGACTAGTGCAGCTTTAAAGCTAAGGAAAGATAATAATTATGGTTAAATAACAAAAATATAAAGGCTGACTAGTATCAGATGAACATGAGGCTGGGCTGGGCTTTGTTGAAGTTTCATTTGGGGTTCAACAATTCTCGATTAATACCCCCAAATGTAAGGGAACCCGAAGTAAATTGTGCTTTACTTAAAAATCACAACCTGACTAAGTTAGTCATCAGTATGAGGAAACACTGTATGTCGCGTTGTCTACTTCTCTTTACCTGCCCTGCAAAGCTTCAGAGGAATGTTTTGTAATCTTTAGGATGTTTTTTTCTTTTTCAGTTTGGTTTACATAATGACTTGGAGACAAAGCAAAGGGACCTCTGCTGGGAGATGTTTGGAACATGTCGCACCTGTGAATATTAGCATGTCATGTCATATCACTGAAACAAATTGAAACAGGCAGGGGGCTAAGTCAAACTAAATGTAGACAAGCATCATTATTAATCATTCTCCTACAGTTTATCTGTAGAAATGCAATTTTTGAAAAATCACACAACCAAAAAAAAAATAAAAAATTGAAATAAAAAAAAACAGCAGGGGAAAAAACTGTGGCTAGCAACAGCATTCTGGTTTTCCATTGTTAACAATGATGTTTATGCCTCTCATAGGGGCCATTATGCTACTGCTGACACAATTAGTTGATTATCTGATATAACTGACATGAACATGAATCAAGAACAATTTAGATCAGATAATCATGTGGGGCATTAATCAAGCAAAACTGTCAACTATTTCTGGTTCCAACCAGTCAGATTGCTGCTTTTCTGTACTTTACATTATTATTGTAAACTGAATGTGTTTGGACAAAACAACCAATTTGAAGATGTTACCTAGGGCTCTGGAAAACTGTGGTGGGCATTTTTCACCATTTTTGACATGTTTTATATTAAATGATTAGTCGATTAATCAAAATATAATAGACAAGAAATTGATAATGAAAATAATCGTTTTGACACGTCAGCATGAAAGTGATGTAGTTTTGCTGCTAATAAGGCTTATGTGGGAGCAGCCCATTCAAAACCTATGTACTTAATCTGTACTGAATGGTGTGGTTGCATGTCAGACAGCATCAAGCTCAGTCCTGCATTGGGATGCAACCCCACAGATTTGTAAGGGCTGCTGTGAGTGCATCAGCCTCGCAGTTTGATGTAAGATCAAATCCATCAATAGTGCAGCTCATGTTAACCTTGACTGGAGGGCCCAAAGAGGGAAGGACATTTCTTCGTACTTGCGGGAGAAAAAAAACATCCATTTGTTCTTATTGATTATCTCAGTGAAAATGACATGACAGAAATAAGGAAAAAGGAAATCTGTGGTGTAGGATGATCCCCCTCTCCTGCCTAAGACCACAAGTAACTCTAATGTCTTAGTCCACATCCTGTGTGAAGGTTGATTCTCTTCAGTGAGGACATGAAAGCTTCGGAACCCTGCAGTGTTCAAGGAAATCAAAGGGCGTCAGTATCTGGTATACAGACCCCTGTTTAGAGATGCTGACAGGTTAACCTTTGGTGTGGGCTAAATTGGCATTTCCTTTGTGGTGGTCGTGCTACATTGTGCAGACATTTGCATTTATATTCAGTAGCAGATGATGGAGGAGAAATGCAGAGACACAGCATCTCAGAATGATAACAGGAGAGTTGTGGTCAGTTTAGAGAGTCTGGGACACTAAAACAAGTGGTGAATGAGGAATTGATGTAGGTACGCGTAGTTTGGCATCAACCAACACTTGATTAATTTTCCAGTTTCATTATGCTGAAAATCCCATCATCAAATAGGTCAGTCATTATGTCCCATGTAAGTAGAGTATGCAGTCATTGTCGTGTAAGTGGTATTAGGCATTCATTCAACACAAAGCAGCTGACTGCAGTGCAAAGTCATTTGTTCAATCTAATGCTGGTATAACTCATGCATCAGCAACCTCACAAATAAGTCTAAAGTACATTTCCCAGTACCAACTCGTCCACTTAAGTATTTTAGCAATATAGTATTTAATACAATGTAGATTTTGTAGGTGTAGATTTACTACCAGTGGGTGTATTTTCTACTCTTTTGTTTTGTCACCCTGTGAGAGAGTCATGCAACTCAACCTTAGTAGGTGTTTCACCTACAGGGTTCCCCATCAGATGAGGAAGGGACCAGTCCCCAGCCCAGCATGGCTGCCGGCGTGCCTCTGGCCTCAGCGCAGCTGCAATCAAGAACCAGGACATATAGGGTGAGTTCAGATCCCAGATCGTCAGGCTAGGGCTGGGATGTGAACTCAAATGTGAACAATCCCGTCCGTGCTTCCTGCGATCCCCCTAGGAAGGGATGCAGAGTTGAAAAGGGGGTGTGAGCTCCAACATTTTCAGTGATAAAGGTACACACAGTAGATTTCAACCATCAGACTATCTTGAAAAATTTCTCATTTAGAGGCAAGTAATGTTAATTGATTCATTTTCAACATGCAACCTTAATACTTCATTTATACTCACCTTTCCTTAAATCCCCACGAGACAGGAACTAATCCATCCAGTGCAGTGCTGTGACAGCCTACCACTGAGTAGGGCTTAAATGTTGAGGCAATTTCATTTTCAGAGAAAAACATATTGCTTTTTACCGCTCTGCACCTATAATAGATACAAATGATAGAAAATGCTGTTTATTTTTGTGATTTCTCTGTTTCTCGTAACTTTTAATTGTTCTCTCAAAACAACAAAAGTCTTTAGAGAACTTGATGTCCCGTAATTATAGACGCATTGTGAAAGCACATGTACAGACAATCACAACAATTAATCTAAAATAGCATAGACACAAACACACAGAGCTGCCTACACATCGCACACAACAGTAATTAGTGGCTCCACTTTTCTGCACTGACACCTATGAGACAAAACAGCCATAAAAGCTGTAAAAATGATTGCTCAAATTGATTTTCCTATCCAATTTGCCAGAGGCAACAATGGTCCTAATTAGAAGAAATTATTAAGTGCAAACAATTAGGCCACAAAGAATTCTCAAACAAGTTTTTAAAGTACTTAAAGTACCCCTGTACAAGGTTTTTTTTTAGCATCCAACTCCCCTCATCCAAAAGTCTTGCCTCCTGTCTCTCTGTATTCCCTGACCACCGGTAAAATGTTGTTTTGACCTGGACAACAAACAGCAGCATGCAGTTGGACTGTCAATCCATTCCCGCCACTCCTATTAACCACATGGGTGATATTCCTGTGACCCTGTTGTCCAGCTTCAAAGTATTTTACATTACCATTTGCCCTGCTGAAGGTTATTTGACTATTCATTGCTTCCCCGTCCGTTTCCATTTGTCTCAGAGTGGGAATGAAAAGCATGGCAGCGGATTCACTCTAATACCCAGCCAATAAGATGGGGACAACAAGAGACTTTTCTTCACCAAAACATCTGCCAGCACGTCTAAGTTCGGTGCTGGTGCTCCATTTTCTTTTGTGAGTCTAGGCTAAGGCACGACTGATCCTCTTCACGGTAGACCTCACACGAAAGGACGCACTGAAAGCACCAGGCGCCGCTGAATACACTGAAAGTCTCTGCGATGTGTCATAGGTACATGGAGTAATTTTCTTTTTCAAATTACATTTTTTATATATTTGTGCCTTTGAAGCATCTGCACTGACAGGCTTCCACCTGAGCTGCTTTACAGTTCAACCTGCCAGATTAACCAACAGAGAAAAGCCACTTCTGCTTTGAAATTATTTCTTTTTAAAGGCCAATTGTGATTGTGAATAAACACCACTGTCTCGCATAGCCGAGCCTCTAGGTTGTACTTTACAGTTTTTTTACAATTGGTAACACACATTTCTCTATACTGAGTTAACTTTTTTTCAAAACAGTTCTCTTTACTAACATGCAGCTCCACAACAACAGTTGATCTCACACCAAAATTAACTAATGCAACCAAACCACTCCATACACATCTCAGGATCCAGTGGTGGAATGTAGTATGAAGTACATTTACTCGAGTACTGTACTTAAGTACAAATTTGAGGTATTTGTACTTTACTTATACTTTTTACTCCACTACATTTAATTGACAGTTACTTCAAGGTTGTAATGTGAATCATATGATCAATTTATAAAATATGCACTGATATAGATGAAACTACCCAACAGTATACAGCTGTTAAAATTCCTTGACAACATTCAGATGCTGCTTGGATGGTAATGAATCAGGAATAAAATTCCAATAATAAATATATAATCAACACTGTAAATGGAGCCATTTTGCATAATGAGTCCTTTTACTTTTGATACTATAAGTTGAAAACTTAACAGTTTTTACGTACATTTAGTATGTAAACATGTGCAATGGAGAGTAAATACACTTAAGTTTGGTGGTGGTTGAGTTTGAATGAGAAAACTGTTCATGAATTTTGAAAGATGTGGTCACTGAAGGCATTTTGTTTCAAAGCAACGAAAAGTGATCCACAGTTTAGTCCACGCTGACTTCTGTTGTGCTGACTATGTGAAGAGTTTTGAAAAAGTATTGAGAACTGTAAAAACAAAAAGACACACCTTTGGTTGAGAAAACTCTCAACAATGCATACAGCATGTCGAAAATACCATCTGCCCATATCGTTTCAGTTGGACAATAAAAAAAACGAACGCGAGCCATAAAGAATAAATCTAAGGCATAGTTTTGTTGTTTCTGGTGCACATTCATTATCAAAATTATTTATTGCATTGCCTCAAACCAAATTAATAATATATGTTAATTTTTATGCTGAGTTTAATTCCAATTTATTTCTACGATTTACCAGCAGACACTAATTCAGACAATGCATTTGCTAAGAAAAACAAATGAAAAGTTTAGCAGATTTAATCATGCATTTCTAATGTGTACTTTAAGGACTTCTATATGATGTCTAATCGTCTCCTTCTCTATCCTCTAAAGATAGTAATATGCCGTGTGGGGGAAAAGGGAAACTGTATCTGTGCCAGATGCAGACTCCAGTGTAACTGTGTCTAATTATTCCCATTGTTATGTTTTTGAGTCATTTCCTTTCTGTATGTTTGGCAGCTGATCAAATATTAATCAAAAATGGTGTTAGCTGGATCCTTATCATCCACTTAACTAATTGTCTCGCTCCTACAGTGAATTCATGTTTTAGCTGTGCTTTCACCCGTAATCAGATACTTCAAGCTAACATGTAATCGGCCTTCCACTGCAAAGTAAAGGCTTATTACGAGTAATAACTACTCTATGCATGTTTTTGTGTTGATCCTGTTCATGGCTGCTTTTGTTATGAAGGTCAGCTGACCTGAACTGATCAGATTAGTTGCACATTTACATAGACACTAGTATCCTGGTTGAAGTCTTATTGATCATATTCGGGATATTAAATTTACACGTAACATGAGAAACCTGGTTATTCATATCTTTTCATATATTATTTCACCAATATCCAGGTTTCTGATCGTCTGCGTCAGCGCAGGTCTGACTGACTCCTTCACATCCAGCCACTCTCATTTCTGTCCCAACTGAGATCTTTCAGCATTTAAGAATGAACCTATTTTTGTTTCTGGCTGCCAGGACTCTGCTGTATCCTGGTTTTGGTTTCTTCATCTTATCAGCAGCAATAAAGGATGAGAGCAACAATACAATTTATGCACTAAGTTAGGGTTACAGACTTTCTTGTTGTGCCTTCACTTTCTCTTCAGAAAGTATTTCAAATCCATGGGCCAGATGTGACCATCAAACAGGCCGGGGGGTTTGGCACCACGTAGTTCCTAGAGCACCTCCTTTCTTTGCATTCTTCATATGGGATGGCAATAAAGGCAATCAAAGGTCGTGGTAGGTAGGTGTAAAGCAGGAAGCCATCCACAATAAGGATGTGAGTCTCCTCCTCCTTATGGTCAGACTTTGGGCCGATCTCAGAATCCAGGGTGTTATAATGCCATGTGGCTTCTCAAACTTCACCAGGTTCTCCAGCCATGTGTAGATCGTTCTTATCATGGCGCCCATGTCCATGTTTCATTGACTAATAACTGAATAACTCAAGTTGAGGACATGTTTTCGTACATGGCAGACTAATTAGGAAGATGCATACGGTGTTTACATGCCGCAGTATCTCAGTTTCTCTGCAGTACTCCAGATAGCATATTAGGTATAACATGATGAGAGCTTATCCGGGTCTCTGAAACCAGGATATGAGGTCTACATGCAAAGACACATAACTTGGATATTAGTGTGCATGCCAACACACTAAGTGACTTTGGACCTCCATTTAAAGACTGTAATAAAAACACAGTATGAATCTCATTATTGCAAACTAATGTTGCTTCAATTCCCTGACGAGACATATTTATGTTTTCACCTAACATATTCCTGTTGGAGAAACTTGCAGCATCATAAACCTGAAATGCATTCATGCCATGCTGATTCGCTCCACTGCTGACCCTGAGTCCCACCTTGCCAGCCCCCACAGTCTGTAAGTCTGTCAGGTAGACAAAATGTAGTCCATCTTCCATATGTATGAGACAACATCTTGCTGTTTAATTGGTATATTTCTGTGTGAGCGCTCAAAGTGACACAGGGGTGGATAACTGTAGGGGTGTTCAACTCTGCGAAAGAGAAATAGTTTTGCCGTGGTTTATTTACATGAGCCGACTGGTGTCGACTACTTGTGTGGGTAAGATGTGAGAGGAGAGTCAAGTTATAGATGTTGAGCTACTATCTATGTGTGCATTTCTTAAAAGTAATTATCATTTAAGTGCACCTACACTAGAAGAGCAGAGGCCTTGAGATGGGCTTTTACATCAGGGAGCGGCAGCTCTAAAATTTGCAACAGACACAATGAATGAGCAGATGAAATCATCATTAACATCACTGAGAGTGTGAATCTTTTCAGGCAGAGCTACAGAACATAGCTTTATATACCAGGTTGGTGATTTTTAACAAAATATACTGAGAACTTTTTGTTGCCTTTTATAAACATCATATCTGATAGTTTCACATCCTCTTTTTTATTCCCACCAGACAGTCTGACATATCACTGATATCAGAGGAAGAATATCTGATAAACAGTTGAGACTGTTTTATCAATTTTATACTACAAGGAGGGAAAGTGGAAAAATAGGAGGTGAAACAATCTTAGGTTCATGTCTGAATTATCTCTGCTCTCATCCTTGGCTACAGTTAAATGTTTCATTTAAACATGACTTATATATCTCATGCTACCTTGTTTTATACAGTGGCCCTGAAGGTCAAAACACAACAACATTTCACAAAACACAACAACATTTGTGAAATGTCGTTGTGTTTTGACCTTCAGGGCCACCGTAGTTTTAAGTTCAGGAAGTAAGGCCACAATCAGAGAATGGGTTATGCATTTGCTTTCCTTTCTACTGTTCTGCCATCTCCATGTCTTGATCATATTTAGTTTGTGGCTGCAGTGCATCCAGACTGCCATGAATTCCAATAAAAATACAAGCCTGACCACTTCCCATTGTGTGCCACCTAATGCATCCTGGCAAAATTGGCTGCTAAAAATCACATTAAAGCATACGTTACCACAGCCCTTTCACTTATCCCTACACAAAACTGGATTATGAACAGTGTTACTGTTGTTGTTGTTGTTACAATTCAATTGTAGTAGATGGAAATATAGCAAACTTTCTGGAACTAATGCAGTTGGGATAGTTATTAGCATAATGACAAAACATTCATTAATTCCAAAGCACAACATCCAGCATTTAAAGGGATAGTTTAACATTTTGGGACATAGACTAACGAGAGTTAGATGATACCACTCTCATGTCTGTGCAGTAAATACGTAGCTGGGGCCAGTAGCTGGTTAGCTTAGCTTAGCTTAGCATAAACACAGGAAACAGGGGAGAAAAGCTAGCCTGGCTCTTTCCAAAGGTAACAAAATCTGCCTAACAGCACCTCTAAAGCTCAATAATTAACACATTATATCTCGTTTGTTTAATCTGTACAAAAACCAAATTGTAAAAACGTCAATTTGCCATTTTATGCGCCGGACTATTTCATGGTTGGGACCAGTAACTTCCTGGAGCTTTCCCTGGTTACCCATAGCAACTAAACAAACAAGATATGACAAGTAAATTGGTGAGCTTTTGAAATGCTGGTGGGCCTTTAGACAGAGGTACAGATACAGTACGCATTATTAGTCACCTCAAAGCTATTCAAAAATCAACATTTGCAAGTACCTGGTTTTGAATCTAAATTGAACTGCATTAAAATATTGACTGCTGCAATTTGGGAAAGGTTTGGACTATGAATTCAAATGGATAACTCACCCAGTTTATTATGACCTATCTGGACCATTTTGTTTGGTTGCAGTTGCTGCTCTCCACATACTTCCACCTAAATACCAAAAGAAAAATCTACATATCATCAAATGTAAACTGCAAAAGGGTTATCAAATATGAAACATTTGTACCCTCTAAGGTTAGTAGTACAGAGTACCTGACAGAGCAGACGCAGTGCAGAGAGGCCCTCAAAAGACTGTTTACTATGATGAGCAGAAAGAAAATCTAATATGATGAACAGTTGACCTTTCATGATTTGGTAACAGTTTGTATTTTTCCACTCCATGTAATTACATTACAGTTCATGTTCTGGTCAAGAGACTTTGTAAAAACAGAGTCAAGTAAGAGGCAGCAGCACACGAGAGCTGCATAGCACTGAGTTACATGTTGCAGAGGTGGTAAGATAAGCCTCTGAATAATTTCCCGAGGCAGGCCACAGCAGAATGCAGCAAAATACTAAATATCATGAACACCACTTTATGGACTCCCTTATTAGTTATTTCTAATGATTTTATTCAAAGGCAGCTACAGACTCTGTTTGTTAAGATGTAAGAAGCCTAATAAAACTTGCTTTGTGAATAATTTAACTTCTTTGTTTATGAAGACAGTATGAGATGCATATAATAGGAACACTTTTAATTGGGAAATCTCAGCAAAAATGCAAATAGGAGCAGGCCGCTTCTCCAACTGACCAGTAGTAATCATGCACACACTCATAAAGGTGAATCCTACTGAATCATCTAACCCAGATTCCCCGTTTCTCTTCCCCCCTCTGCCCACAGCCGTCACCCTGTGAATGGTGCCGCTGCGAACCAAATAATGAGGTGCACTGTGTGGTGTCCGACTGCGCCGTCCCAGAGTGTGTCAACCCTGTGTATGAGCCGGAGCAATGCTGCCCCATCTGTAAAAACGGTAAACACTCATCTCCTTTGGAATTCAACGCACACTCCTCAGAAGTCATTACATTTTCATTAAACCAATGACGGCAAGTTTATCTGTGGTATCGCTATTTGATGGCCGCGCCTTTAGAGGATGAGGATGTAATTGATGCTTTATGAATTAAAATTATTACCTTGGGCCCGTTGGACACTAATGAGCAGTACTAGTTTTAATTATAAATGACACACTAAGCAGAGTAAACATTAGCCCATTGATTAAAGGCATGGTAGGAGGGACTAATGGGTCCTCGGAGAGCCTTTTATCTCACAGTGCCCTGATGCCCTTGTCACACACAGCCAATTCCTAAATTAGAACTTTCGGATTCCAGTGGTTCATTGGCTATTTACAAGGCGAGGTGGGAGATTTCCCTTTGCCAGCACCAATCCTGAGGGACAGATGGAGCTTTATGACTAAAGTACAGTAACTGCTCATCTGCAATGTGATCTTGGCCGGAATGATCAACAGCAAAGAGCACCTGTGGGTAATATCAAATGCACAGTCACAACAGGGTGTTGCATTCTCTAATCAGTTTTTATTTTGTCATTTTACCCAGCTAAAATGAAAGCTTCAGATAATTTGAGAGCTGGCAAAGAAAGTTTTCCTGAACTCAAATGAGAACCTGATGAACAGTGAGATGTACTCTCATTATTTATATGCCTTGTTATTCAGTCTACTCATTATGTTGAGTGTCATGCTGAAAATAAAGACAGTGATTGAGTATTCCTGTTGAAAGAAGGCAAAACAAATATCCTCAGTTGTTTTGTTTTTTTTTGTCTTTAGCAGCGGGTTGACCTATAAATGGGAATAGAGGAATTTAGTTTGAGGCAGATGCTAAATGGCCATTTCACCACAACTACCCACATTTTCTTTCACACTTTCTCTCCTTTCCTCTTTATCCCCTTTGCTTTCTTACTTTTATTTCAACACACACACACACTCACACTAACAAGGCTGCAGAAGCTGCTAGGAGAGAGCTAATCCAGGCTGACAGGACACAGTGACACCCTTGGCATTTCAGGGTAGGCCTGCCGTTTCCAGGCTCCCCAAGGGTGCCTGGTCAGGCTCTGGCAGCCTGATAAATCTCTATGGGAGTGGATGGTTGAGGACTGTGGGGAGAGGACAATAAAGGATGCTGTTTAGCTCTCATTTCTGGCCAAGGGACACTGGACTGTGAAAGGAAGACTTCCACTTAAGTGTTCCAGTTAGACATGCAATCAGTGGAAGACAGTCCGACATTTGTCTTTTACTTTACATGCTGCAAGCGTTTCAGATAATTGTGTGAAATGAGCACAACTCTTTTAAAATGTCAGTGTGTTTTGTGCACCACCTTTTCTTGCCAGGCAAGGATTATGAGACACAGACATGAGTAGCAACAGTGGTGGTTGTGGTGTCTGTTTAACACAAAACCAACCAGAATCACTTGACTCACGCCATGAGGTTTTATACTGTGACAGATGTTCATTTTCAGTGAAAAGTTTTCCCATTTTACAAGAGTCTGTAGAGCTGTAGAGTCTATGGCCATGCTAGCGGCACAGCGGTGCCTTGAGCTAAATACTAACGTTAGCATGCTCACAATCGTCGCAGAGTAACATGCTGATGTTAAACAGGTATGATGTGTGCCATGTTCACCTTCTTTGTCAAGTGTGTCAGCATGCTAACATTCGCTAATTAGCACTAAACACAAAGTACAGGCATAAACCAGAGTACTGGATGAATTAAATGCTGAAAAGGTTCCTTTCATTGCCAACAGTTAACCATTCATTAAAAAAAAAAAAAAAAAAAACAGATGAAAGTGTTATTTCCAGACGAAGAAGCATACTCTATATGGATTACTGTATGTCTGCTGGGTTACTCACATCAGAATACTCTATATGGATTACTGTATGTCTGCTGGGTTACTCACATCAGACACAGTGTTGTGGTTGAAGGGGCAGTTGCATCTGCAGATAAACTCTACTGGATAGGAAGTTCACCTGCAGTATCTCCACACTGCATTTGCACTGTTCCAGCACAGGTGAAAGGTCTGGCTGAACCCAATCATTCTGAGATAGTTTAAGCATAAATTTTGGGTTGTTTAAATTGAAATGTTATTGTGGTTTTGCACATGGCTAATTAACTCCCATTAATCATTGATTTGGTCATTTCAAGGTTAAAATATGCCTTGATACTCGGGTTAAAATTGGGCTAAATGTGGCTGATTATAAGGATTAATGACTAATGACTACTAATGATTAATATTTCAATTTAAGACAGACCCTAACTACATTTCAGCATCAAAGTAACCTTGTACGGATGTTTTTTTTACTTGCAAATCACCAAATCAATGCTGATGGCTGCCAACCTTTTGTCAAAGCTTTCAGTTATTAGGATGTAGCTTTTTAGCCCATCTGCTTCTTGGTGGTGGTAGAGAGCAGAAGGCAGCACAATGGAATAGTCAGCCAGTGGGAGCACCTTATCTCTGAGCTCCACATTCATTGAGTCCGACTGATTCAGCTCTAATCTTTATCATGAATTATATACTGTAAATTCACCAGGGGATACATGTAATTATATAATTTTCATGAAGAAACTGTAAAAGAAAAGTAATAGAAAAGTAGTAGAAAAGAAAAGTAGTAGAAAATGGCTAGTGTTTCCTCAGTATGATAGGATTAAACCATTTATAGATCTGCCAGGTCTTATCTGTCTGAAGGCTGTCATTGTGGTTTTTTAACAGACATATCATAGAGTAGCAGTACCATAGAGCTGGCTACAGTTAGGGGACATATTCAGATTGACATATTCTATGGACAAGCTGCAGTTTTTTTGTGTAAATTAGAGGTTTCTGGAAGGGTGAGTTTGTAAGAATTTCTTACCTCTAAGCAAGAACCATAATCATATTTGAGCCAAATAGACTGTAATGAGTCCTAATATGCATTCACTCCTTAACCTGTAGTCAGGGAAAGTATGACATGCCGAGACAGTTTTGACACAGGACAAACATTTTCTGACTTTACCAAAATTTTATTGGTCACGAATTGATCACAGGCTCGGATGGGTGACAGCATGTCCTTCGGACGGTGACAGGTAGCTGAAACTGTGTCCTTGTGGCTCCAAATCTATCTGGCTATAAACAATCACACTTGGCAGCAGCACCAGTCACCCTCTTCCCTCATCAACCTCTACTGAGTTTGTCCTGTAACCTGTGCCAGCTGTCCAGAGGCAGATGAATGAGAGTTGGCAGGCTCTCCCAATGTCTCCTCTAAGCTCAGATCAAAGGGCTTTTATCAGGTCCGAATAAAGCATGGGACTCATCTATGCTAAGGCAAAGGATGGGGATACTAGGTAGCCAATAGCTCCCTTTGTCAGTGTCACATGGATATTTATGGCCTTCTGCATCTTATTTTCACTCATAAACACTGCAGTAAATTGAACCAAATCCCTTCAACATCTGACGCAAAACCTTGTGAAATATATGGAGATTCTGGCCAACCCTATTTGCCTATCTTTAGGCAAATACACTCAAAACACTTTGTTAAGGTTAGGTAAAAGTCATGTTCTTGGTTAAATATTGAAAAAGTCAGTGTGCCCCGCCTCTTGCTGAGTCAGTATTACTCTTTAAATATTTTACCAAGACCATAATCTTCACCTAACCTAATCAAGAGCTTTGAGATGCCTAAAAATCACCTTAAAAAAACTAACCTTTTACTACAATTTTTTCACAGCTGATATTTTGACTTGTCGCAGTTGGAAATGGAGTTACTAAAGTGTCCCAGTAAACCATGACAGTGTGACGCGAGCCAGCATGCACAATCCCAGCACCCTGAAACTGAAGCAGCTGAATGGAATTAAGCCATCATTAATTTAATTATTTACACCTGTGCTTTTCCCCTCTGTGACATGTCAAAATGTCTTCCATGAAAAAAAAGGCATATCATGCTCATGTTTCCCACAAAATTCTTTTTAGAACACAAGAGTTAATGGGGCTGCAGAAATTGTGGCTGAGTGGTGTTTTTGAGAAAGCTCTGTTCTAGTGTTGACTTGGGTCAACTGCAAAAAACAAGAATAAAAAGCAGAGCTGCTAGTAATTATATAAGCCTCCAAACAGATTATCTCAGAAGTTCAGATTGGCCTTTTTCACAGCAGACATTTTGACCTGTCATAGTAGGGAAAGCACAGGTGTTACTAATAACATTAAGGATGGCTCTGTTCTATTCAAGCGTCCCAGTAAGCCATGACAGTGTGCCAGCAGGCACAATACCAGGACCCTGAAATCAAAGCAGCTGAATGGAATTCAGCCATCTTGAATTTTATTAATTACACCTGAGCCTTTCTTACTGTGACATGTCCAAATGTCTTCCATGAAAAAGGACACTACTGTGCAGATTTACATGCAGCTGGCCCCGTGTCCCCAAATGTACCCCACGTAACTAGGCTCTTCAGGTCGACTAATCGTACTGTTACACATTTACATTGCTAGCATTAAGTTGCCTTGTACTAAATCAGATTCACAGGGACACTAAGATGTCCATGAATATTAGCCGTGAAAGCTACTGTGTCTTCAAGAGTTATGAGACATATGAGGTTTTTATGACTACTCATAGAGGAGTCTTGAATCTAGCAGGTTTTTCAGAGCTGAACACTTACAGCAATCCAAAGCAAAGTCACCGTCACACCAATTGAGTTGCTGATTGCTTCATTTAAATGATTAAAACTGATGCAAATTCCTGGCACCTTCTGGCTCCTCTGTCACAATATGTAGAGTAAGAGATACACCGCCTCAGATCACCCCGAGGCAGGGAGAAACAAATTAGATATAATAACTTTATGTGGTATTTACCAATAATGAAAGCACTGCATTCCCATAAAGGTAACAGCATCTTTGGCTTCCTTGAGTACAGATCCTAAAATGTCACCAGGCTAATCTGTCTCTCTATCTGCTGAGATGATCAAATACATGGGTATGGGTATACAAAAAGAATCTTAACAAAAAGGGATCAACACAAGTAAATCCTACAGTGTTTAAAAAGGATAAATCAGACGTCAGAGTATGTGTGTGTGTGTGTGTGTGGAAAGAAACCATATAAGGAATTGCTAAGGTTTTCTGTGGCCTTTTCATACAGACTGAAGTGATTAACACCATCTTCCCTACTGCCTCTCAAAGCAGCTTTCTCTCTCTCTCTCTGTACTCCAGCCTCTCTGTACTGCCAAGCCAGCGCCTGGCAGACTTCTCTGCTCGTGGCGCATTAGGATGCAAAGCGCTCCATGTCGAGGGAGAAGGGGAGACTAACAAAAGCGCTTTAGTGTTGCAAAAACAAGCCCATCGGTGCATGCCCGTGAAAAGATCTGTACGTCTGCTCTGACTCCCCTAACTCCCTGCAGTTCTCTGCATCACTCCACCACCCCTCTGAAAAGAGAAGCTCTCAGGAGAGCCACATCCATTTCTTGTCGTTCTCATTCCTTCTTTTCTGTGTCTTTCTCCCCCTTTCCCTTCCATTCCCATGCGGCAGGTCCAAATTGCTTTGCTGGAACAACGATCATCCCAGCCGGAATTGAAGTAAAGGTGGACGACTGCACCATCTGCCGCTGCCACAACGGAGACTGGTGGAAGCCGGCGCAGTGCTTGCGGCGGGAGTGCCTCAACGGCCAGTCGTTGTCATAGAGAGACTCCACTGGGGATGGTGAAAAAGCTCAGGCAAGGCCCTGCCTACTGCACCATTTTGTATGATTGACAGGGCAGGAGCACAATTCCTAAGCAACCTGAGACAGCATAGCATCGAAGAGACGCTCTCACAAGCTTCACACAAATACAAATTTAGCCACTGAGAAGAAGGAACTTGTCTCATGGCCGTTTCCACCCTCCAGTTTTAATCGTCCCATATATTTTCAGAAGTTGACTTGCTGCTCTCAAGTTTCTAAGCTCTTTGAACTCTTTCCTAACCATTGGCAATGTTGAATTGCTCATGTTGATTTCTGTATGTATGTCATCTGCTTGTTGTACTTGTCTGTCACGATCACGCAGGTGTTGTAGAATTCCAACAGCAGGAAAAACAAACCGTAAGCACACTTAACGGCTTAACTTGTTTTGGGGGTTTTTTGTCATGCGAGGATTGACACCAATGAAAGCACTGCAAAGGTGTGCTTGAGTTTCACGACTTCACTCTAAGAGCTTGTTTACAAGATGCACATCACACATAAATGTTTGTGTCCTCATAAGACTTTAAGACTTTTTATCGCCATGGCAGGAACACACCTCTAACACTTATATGATGCTACTGTCAATTTTATAAACTGCTGTAAAACCCCAAAACGCTGATTTTATTGATCAACATGCCACGGTTTTGAGTCATGTCTCTGTATAGTAGCACCACAGGCAGTGGAAGTAGAAGTAGAATTAGCTGAAGGGCAGGAATGGAGGTAACTCTATGAGAAGAGTAGATGTAAAATTCTGCAGTACTGCATCAAAGCAACAACTTTGGACCACCCCCTTCCGGCTTAATTGCCGTTATTGTTTTCTCTCAGAGGTCCATATCCTCCAAAATATTCCCACTAACTAACTGCTTGAACTTGTTATCAAAGCAATTAGTGAGCCAAGAGCAGCCTGCTTTAATTTCCCTTAATCAAGGAGTATTCTGTGATAAATCATCCAGCTGGATGCTTGGTGCTGCCACAGCCCGCATGCTGGGCACACTCAACAAGAACCAGCAGACAAAAGGAGGGAATCTGCATGTCTAAATGCTTTTAAACAACACTCATATGCACATTGTCCATGTGAACATACACAAGCACGCCATTCATCCACAGTCTCATAGCCACAGTATGTTGATCCGCACAGTGAATCACTTACAAAGCTGTTACATTATCCCACTGCTATAGATTATGTAAGATTTTCAGTTCCTCCCCACCCCGATATGTTAGAATAGCTCTTCAAATGTGGTGTGGCTATGGCCAGGGCTATAACATAGAGACAAGCTAATGCATTGCCTTGATATTTTCCCAGAGCAGAGTGGTCCCCAAGTGGTCCAGTCTGAAAGAAAAAGCACCCAACCAAGGCCCAAAACACGATATTTTTGAGATGATAAATACCAGTCATTAATTCAAAGGTGAATTCCAGTAAGCTCATGCCATTCATCACTAGAATTTTTTCCATTTCCAGAAAATCCGTCCCTGTTAACCTTTTAGACCCTATTCCTGGGCGGTGATGGATGGGCTGCTTAATAGCAGCTCCCAGCACTTTGTAATGAGACAGAAATGAACATAGGATAAAGACCAATGACTAAAGAGGTATATTACCTTAAAAGGCACTAAAACTAATTTTTTGGAAGTATCTCATAGTTTGCAAAGTCTGCTGCATAGTCTTAAGCTGCACATGGACAACAGAGGAATCACAAAATTGAGGGAATGTGGGTAGAGTTCAATCTTAGGTGCAACAATGGAGCTTGGGTCATTTTCATCATTAAGCTACAGTGATTTAGTGTCTTTCAATGTGAAAAGACAGACCTCATCTATCTGGCTTGAGGTCTGCAGACTCATAAAACAAAACTGACAACTATGGTTTATCAATCACAGCTGCAGTGCTCCAGACAGTTTTGGATTAATAAAGGAGCTTCATTCATCGTAATTACTTTAAATGCCACACAATTATTCAGCCTATACATGTATCCAAAAATATATTGGAATTACTTTACTGGGTAGCAACAGAGGAGGACTGAAGTGAGTGTGCCAGTTGACAGGGCTCAGAGGCATTGCTGTCAGCACCGATGCCTTATTGCTACTGTTCCAGATAAGATTCACAAAGCATGGCCTTTGGCTTCATAAAGTAGGAACAGCCCAGACTGCTTTAAGTGCTACTTTGTTTTCGTTCCTCGGTGCAATGGTTTACTGTTATGTATTACCCCAAACTAGCTATTGTTTTACCCTTCAAAATTCCAGGAGCGTGAATTAGTAGGAGTACAAGGGCAAGGACAAAGACAGTTCAATCACAGCTAAAAAAGCAGAATTGAATTCACAGACCGCTCGAAAAATAGTATTTTTTGAAAGTAAATGTAGAAGCAGCAAAAATGGAAGATAGATGTATCTTTAAGGATTGATGATTGATGATAATGTGACATCGCAACTCATTGTAGTGTTTGATTGTTCTGATACAGTTTCCTTCCATGCTTCTGAGGTGCATTGCATTTGTTTAACTGAACTGGGGTGCCATGGCTGCTCCTCTGCTTAATTTGCAAGCTACAAGCTGCCGTCATCAACTAGGCGTAAAGGTAGGAGTGCAGAGAGTGAAGTGTTGAAACCATTAAGACAGAGATCAGGCTCAACTGTGCCTCCACGCATAAGAGCCGAGTTGTGCTACAGGCTGCTAGTGGGAAGAAAAAATAAAATATTTTAATACAGATATGAAATCAAATCTCATATATTCAGAGCAGGTAGTACAGTTAAAGAAAACTGTGGCACATATATATATATATATATATATATAT